>SWBL01000126.1:0-130357 GCA_024195585.1 Aureobasidium sp. EXF-3400
GAAGAATGCTCGGGTCTGCTACATCAACTACACCACCTCCAGAGGAGGAAGTGTTAGCATGTTTGTGCTTTTTGCCCTTCTTTTTGGGCTTCTGAACAGCGTCTTGAAAGGCCTGAGGCTGAGTGCCATAGGGAAGATTCAGAAGACCAGGGGCTGGGACTGGAGTGGAACTGGTGGGGTGCTGATGTAAGAAAGAAGGAAACAATAACTCACGCTTTGCGGCATCTGACATTTGGGCACCGCCACCGAGGTTGCGGCTTCTCAAAAGATCTCTCATCATTTCGTCGTTAGGGTTGCGACCGGTCAAGTTGGCGCCATAACCCAGGCCGCTTGTTGCAAAACCATGACCTTGGCCAAACATGCCGCCTCCACTGAACGGAGGAGTGCCTGTGGTTTTGAGACCGGGAGGAGGTCCCTGAACATTGCTGTAAAATCCGCTGGGAGGAGGCTGCTGGAAGGAAGACTGAGAAGGCATCATGGAAGATTGTTGGTTCATGAGTTTGGCATTGGCGACAGGCTTGACGGCAGCCGAAGCCGTGTTGGAGTCGTTTGCGAATGTGTATCGTGAAACATTACGTGCGTGGCCAGCCGGGGCAGCAGGTGGTGGCTGGAAGGGAGGTTGAGAAGATGCAGCTGAAGGCGTCTTGAACTGCTGTAGAAGCAACTGCTGGCGTTGTTGAGCGGTCAGGTTGGGAGCAGTAATGCTCAAGTTGGACAGCTCGTTGGAGAGGAATCCGCCATCAATGACTGAGTTTGTGCGCGAAGGAGGTTCGATGGCGTGCTGTGGAGACTGGCCGCGGCCCATAGTGTCTTCGGGCTCGCCTCCAAGTTGCATGCTACCGCCAGTTTCGGGACCGTTTTCGTCTTCGACGCTGTTGACAGTCTGCTGAGCTAGTTGAGCTTCAGCTTCCAATCGTCTGCGCTCCTCGTCTTCCTCCTCTTCACGTTGTCTCATTGCACGTCTCTTGGCTCCACCGTGAGGGTCGAATAGCGAGGGGAAATTGTCGAAGTCGATGTTGCTGTCCGCCAAGGTCTTGCTAGACAGATTCAACTTGAGGTCGAAAGACTGAAACGCCTTGAACATATGGGTGAGAGGATCCTCGACAATTGGCTTCTTCTTTCTGATAGGTGCGACGGGAGCTGAAGGCGGGCTGGGGGTTGCAGGCTGTTCGGGCTCTGGCGAAGGAGACGGTTCGCGTTCGGGTTCAGGCTGAGGCTGAGGCTGGGGCTCAGGCTTGGGCTTTTCTCTAGCTGGTTCTTTAGGCATGACGAGCGAGACAGAACGACTGCTAGCTGTGCGACTCATCTGAGGAGCCTTGGACGCCCAGCTAGCAGTTGATGGCAGTGCAGGGCCGTCATGTTCGACGCTCGGGCTTGGAGGAATGTATTGCGAGTCTTGCCTAGACAGGGTGTGAGCCGCGGCGACAGGCTGTTGGCTTTGCGGTGGAGGCTGCGAAGTCGGTTGCGACGGTGCTTGCGGATGCTGGGTCGAGATAACATTCATCGAAGACAAGTCTTGGCGAGTAAAACTGTCATTCTCCTCGCCAGGTTCGTGGAGGAACATGCAGTTGCGGTTGGTGCATTGTTCGTTGCGAAGGTAGGCTGAGCAGTATTTGGTAGTGCCGAACTGAGCTCTTAGAACGCGATCGCCGTTTTGTGAGCCATCGACGGCAGCAATGCAGGAGGCAGCATCTTGCTTGCGGGCGTAGGTGACGTAGACGCCAACGGACTGGGGGTTGATGTTGTCCTTTGCCTTGCTGACGACTATCTTGACAATCTTGCCGTACTGACCAAAGTATTGATCGCCGCGAAGAGTCTCGAGCAATCTATCTTCTTGCACTCTAGGGCTCAAACCAGTCACATAAACCAGGTTCTTTTGCACGACGCGCAGACCAGCGAGATGCTTGCGAGAGAGAGTGTCGGCCTCGCGCTTCTGAGCTTCCTTTTGGGCGGCGGCGGACTGCTTCTTTTGCTTGGCAGCCTGTTTGGCTCTCCAGAGGGCTTCCCTGGAATGGGTGTTAGCGATGAGCAAGAGGAGCAGTTGGACGGGGATGTGTACTCTTCCGGGCCAGGCTTGCGGAACTCTATGTTGGCATCATCGTATGGACGGCGACAGGCAGGACAGAGGCCGTTCATGTTGTTGCGCACGTTGTGATAGCAGAACTGGCAGATCTGGAAGCGCATGTTAGCTAGCATTGTGTGGAGGGTGATTGCAGTCAGCACACACCTGATAGCCACAGACGCATGGCCGAAAGCCTCGATCTGATAGATCAAACTCTTCGACACAGAGAGGACATGTCTCTTCCTCATCGTCATCGATGAACTGATCTTGCTGAGTGCGCGACATGGTGTGGTGGCACTTTTGGAGAGCGGAAGTGATGTGGAAGGGAGATGGCGAAGGGAGAAGACGCGCAGAGGCGGAGGAGAAAGTGCAGGCGCTTTCACAAAGGGACAAGAAAGGACAGGCAAGTTCGTAATGAATTACAAGGAGATGGAATGGGATTGTTGTAGTGTAACAGCGCGGCCGCGGGAAAGAGCAACTGCTCTGCTCTGGCTTGTGAGAGAAGGAGACTGTGGCCCGCACGGACGCCGCCGCCTTCTGATTGGCCAAGCGCGACAGGAACGATGATGACCATCATATCGTTCCTCGCAGCTATTGTCCCAGCCCACGTTCGAGTAGAGACAGGACACACAACCACACAATGGCTCTACGACAATCCGCCACTCGCTCTCTGCGTCTCGCTTCGCGCAATGTCGCCCCTTCGACTCGCGCCTTCACCGTCTCGGCCCTGCGCCAGAAGGAGCTCGCCGCCGATGTCTCCGACCTGCCCAACATGAGAGTACGACATTCCACCCAGCCGCTGCCCACACGCCCGTGATCGAGTATTAATTTCTGTATCAGCACGCCCAAAGAAGCGCTCAAGGCCGTCTCCATGTCCCCGTCGTCAACCCCGCCGACAAGTTTCAAGAAAAGGCCGACAGCCTGCACCAGTACGGCCAGTACTTGATGGCTTGCATGCCCAAGTACATCCAGCAGTGCGTTCACACTCGCTCTTTGCCCAACGGAATACCATTGACACGTTTCAATCAGGTTCTCGGTCTGGAAGGATGAGCTCGTCATCTACATCGCCCCCACCGCCGTTCTCCCCGTTTTCAACTTCCTCAAGTACCACACTGCCGCAGAGTTCACCCAGATCAGCGACATCACCGCTGTCGACTACCCTACTCGCGACCAGCGTTTCGAGGTCGTCTACAACATGCTCTCTGTCCGCCACAACGCCCGCATTCGTGTCAAGACTTACGCCGACGAGGCCACCCCTGTTCCTTCGCTCTGCGGTCTCTACGATGGTGCCAACTGGTACGAGCGTGAGGTCTACGATTTGTTCGGTGTCTTCTTCGTTGGACACCCCGATCTTCGCCGCATCATGACCGACTATGGTTTCGACGGCCACCCGCTCCGCAAGGACTTCCCTCTTACTGGTTACACCGAGATTCGTTACGACGAGGAGCAGAAGCGTATTGTTGTTGAGCCTCTTGAGTTGACCCAGGCTTTCAGAAACTTCGAGGGTGGTAGCTCTGCTTGGGAGCAGGTTGGTCCTGGTCACGACAGAAAGCCCGAGAGCGTAAGTTTATCCTTACAGAAATGCTGCCAGCGTCGCATACTGATCAGTTCCTACAGTTCAAGCTTCCTACACCAAAGCCCGAGCCCAAGCCCGAGGAGAAGAAGTAAAGATTCACTCTAGACTCCCTGGCGGTGTATCATAGTGTAATCAGTTCAGGTCAAATTTCAATACCGACTTTTCTTTTTTTGTTCATACCAAAGAATTTGGATTTCATGTTTCTCATCCTACTTCACAGCTCTAGCTCTAGCAATTGTGATTCTGACTCGTCCGCGAGTTTCTTCGGCCATTGAAGAAAATCGCGCACGGTTCGCTGGTTCGCGCGCCCTCCTATTGCGGCCACCGAGTTCTTGGTTCAAACGATAACTCATACCTGAGTTCAGGCAGACATCTAGCTTTGTTTTGGTCAAGAGTATATATGGGCTCAACAGACTGACCTACCACCTCAATCCAGCATTACAAAACACAATCTGGAACACATACTACGAACATCGAGCCTATACCCCAGTCACTACACGTCCACCTTCAGAATCAACATCACAGATCCTACTTTTCACATCATAACCTCTCGCCTCAAGATCTCATACCTGGATCCCGAAAATCCGCTTCATTGCTCCTTTCTCGTTCCCCTCTGGAACACACCCGAATTCATAACCATGCTGGGCGGCAACCCAACTTCCATAACCACCCCTTCAGCCGCAAAAGCATTGATCGAGAACCGCTTTCTAGCCGAACATGCTCGTAACGGCTATGGCACATACCTCATCTCTTTACTCGAGAACAACACCCCCATCGGCACAGTCTCTTTGATGCGAGGAGGAAACTTCTCCTTACTAGCTCCCGATGTTGGATTTGCTTTACTCTCCGAACACATGCGGCAAGGCTATGCCGTTGAAGCTGCCAGAGCACTTATCGACTACGTACAGAGGGGAAAGGGTGTCAAAGCAGTATTTGGGTTTTGTGATGACAAGAACGAGGCTAGTATGGGTACGCTCAGAAAGTTGGGCATGGAGTGGGAGGGAGTTAGGAAGGTTAAAGAGTTTGATGGGAAAGAGACGGCGGTGTGGAGTTGGGGGATGCAAAGGGTGGAGGATTGGGGGTTGCAAGGAAAGAGGTTGGATATGATTTAGTTGATTCATGCAAGGTTCACAGGTTGCTCCTTGTTTCTGCCTCTTGTCACGTATGTGCAGGTCATCACTCTGTCTTAGTTCTCGGGTATTGTATTGGGAGTCATGGATAGAGCGACGAAGAAGAAGGGATATAGTATTGTGGTAGTTGGTGGAGACTGGTGAAAGTGAGGGCTTAATGAATGTTATTCTTGATCATCAACCAAAGAAGATCAAAGTTCATGAAGACGCGTTGAATGTGTTCTCAACCAACACAAGTATCACCAAATCACAACGCATACCAGAAATCAAAACACCAAAACCAAAACAGCAAAAAACCAGAGCTGAGCTCATATGGGAAAACCCCCCTCCTCAGATCCCTCGATCAAAGTCACCAGATGTCGGTCATCTGGCTATATGCATGATTTAAGACGTACATGGTGGGATCAATGAGTCGTTGTTTTATTACCAATGTTACAGGGCGTGTGTGGACAAGCCGTTACACCACACAGCCCTTTCACAGCAACAAAGTGAATCTTTGAGACATATATAGTCTCTTGTGGAAAAGGGGTCTAGGTTCGACTCTGAGGGTAGGAGAAAGATTCTTTTACATTTGACTAAAGGTGGTCTTGGTGATCTTGGTATTGAGGCACCATCACCATTGGTGCTTGGCATCGTCGAAAGACTGGAAAGTGCCTGATGTTTGGTCTCTGGTTGCATTGTCGATCTGCTAGCATGTCAGCATCCAGTAAGTTGGGCAATTTTGGCATCCAAATCAACTCACCTTCTCAAGCATAGCATCAACACTCTGCTCCAAAGACATAGGCGCTCTCCCCATACCAACAACCTCAGCACCATGATTACCCATCTCTGTTCGTACCCATCCTGGGATCAGCACCCAACTGCACACTTCTGGGTTTTCAAAGTGTGTTTTTCTGACAACATAATTCAAAGCTGCTTTGCTTGCCCCATAAGCAGTGACAGGCATTGACTGCGTTGCCTCCATCTCACCCATACTTGCGACACCCGTGCTCATGGCCACGAACTTTGGGCTCGAGGACTTGATGAGGAGTGGTAGAAAGGCTTGGAACAAGGCGAGAGGACCGATAGTATTGACCTCAAAGTGCGTACGGAGGGGAGTCTCAGCAGCTGTGCTGTAGTAGTCGCTGATGCCGCTGTTCGCTATCACCACATCCACATGATCATAGCCATGTGTATGAGTGATAGTTTCAACTGCAAGCTTGGAATGGAGCGGGACGGTCGCGTCGATCAAGATAGGCGCCACATAGTTATCATGTCCCATAGGGAGAGATGTCAATGTCTCGGTAGTGTCAGGCGTGAAGCTTCTGACACATGCAAAGACGACAGTACTGGGTCGTAGAGCAAGAGTTGTTGTGAGAGCAAGACCCAGTCCACGGTTCGCACCAGTAACCACATACACAGTTTGACCTGGCTTGCGGCGAGGATTGTAGATTGGCCATCTTGTGTCATCGTTGACTTCCCCGATGACAGGACTGATATCAGATGTAGGAGGAGCAGAATAAGGTGTGGATGCCATTTCGATTCCGAATCTGATGGAGGGAAGATGCGATGTCTGGACGCTGACTTTGCACAATCTACCTACTGGCTTTATGTATACGTCAACAATGCTGGCATCGAGAACGTGTCGTGGAGTTGTTGAGCTGACAGCGTCAAAATCGAGGCCTCATGACGAACATCCATGGTACGAAACGCATGTGCAGCTGCGACGATAATGGTGTACAACTAGAACATGACATATGAGTGGTTAAGACGTAGCCAATATTGCAAGCCTTGCCGTATGTAATAATTATTTATGTGGAAGGTATGCATGGATGTTCGCAGAGCAAAGGGTGAAGTTGGATGTCAGGTTCAGAAGCAGCTTTTTATTCTGTTCATAAATCATGCACCAGCACAAGAATTTGTGCATACTCAAGCTATGTTTCAACAGAGTCGACTCTTCGCTATATTCAACTATCTTTTTTCGTTTCTCTTATCAGGGGTTCGTCTATGTGCAGCTGCTAGATCCAGAGACGAATTGTCCATTTGAGTTCTCACATCCACAAACACCGGTCTGAGGATCCTTGATACATCCAGCACCTTCACCACTGCTCTCGCCATTGTCGTTCCAGAAGAAAGTCCAGTAGTCAGAGTCAGAGCTCAACTGACTATCGGTAGGTGCGGTGCAAGTGTAAGCCTCACAAGTACCATAAGGAGCACCATGGTTGGCGTCGTATTGGTGGTCGATCTTGAAGACGGCAAACGTCTGAGTCTTGGAGGTTCTCGTATTGTGGCTGCACTCGGCGGCTTGAATGGCCTTGCTGGTCTTTGCGGGGCTGCAGGAAGGAGATTTGGGGTATTTGCCCTTGGTGTTCGAAGTGGCGGGAGAAAGGGTAGCAGTCGCGAGGCCGAGGGTCAGAGCGACAGCGAGGATGTTGGCAGTAATCTTCATTGTCGGGGGAAGATCTGTATAGCTTGGATGGAGGAAACTGAAGCTGTTTTGTAATGGATGACAGGAATGGAAAGCGAGACCAGCTTATCGATGATAACTTGGTTCGAAGTGCGATGGTAAGGAAAGAGCAGCAAAACTGACGGATCTTTATAGGCATGCGCCTTGCACCTGGAGATTTGTATATTGACTTTACCTACAAGTTTCGTGATTCTAGGGCAATGAGGGCATGATCAGCTTGACAGGCCCACGGTCTCATATATAGAGAGGCTGCGACATTGGACGTGTGTCAGCCTGAGGGCCGGGCCTTTCGCATCCTTGCGAACGCGTCAACAATCCATCCAGATGCATGAACCTCATCACATTTCCATCCAGCATGATGTTGAGGAAGCTGCCCTAAGTAGGTGCGAGTGCTATTCCAGTCGTATGATTAATCTTGGTCGTCAGAGGTCGCGGGAAAGTTTGCTCGTCTACGCTGCGGCGGATTTCTGTCGACGCGGCTTAAAATTTGGCAAAGTCTGGAATTCGGGCTCACGACCCTGACCTTCAATCAATGACTATCAAAGATCGGAAACAAAGACTTCAAATCAATGATTGCATGTCAATGAAATCTGGCCATCATCTCATAACTGTTTGCTTGTTCTTGATGCCGCATTATTGGAACAAGATGCGAATCAGACAGGAACAATATCAACCATTTTCTTTGTTTCCACATGTTGCCTGTGATGGCCGCAACCCAGCTGCATGCTCGCTTTGACAGGACCTACATCTCGACATCGAGCAGATACTCGTCTACCACCATGTTAATTCCATTACTTGCAAGTCGTCCTATCAATCCACCAGGCATCGTCCTGCTAGTCATCGTCTGCCTTTCACCAACAATTCTGGCAGCTCCACCCAATTAAGCCGATGCAGGTCCAATACTCGGCACTATAAGAGCCGACCTCTACAAGCCAACGACTCTCGAAGAGGAAAGTAAATTTGCGACGCCTTTCCGGTGGCGAGTGAATTGGTCGAAGATACCAGAGCTGGTCAAAAATGCTGCAAGCACGCAAGCACGCCTCATCTGTAAAACCCCAGTCGACGCAAGAAGCAGCGTGACTTGGCTGCAAAGTCAAATGCATCTCCTCACGACAGTACAAAGAAGATCGAGTCTGGATCTGTGTTGCTGGAAACGATAGTGTCAACTAGAGTATGGATTCAATATCCTGTATGCAGTCGTTGACATATTATGCAACGTGTGCATCGGAGAAACATGTGCAGGCATCCGCCAGTTACACCATATCTGTTAGTAGCCTTGTGAGTGGGAGGGTAAGATGCAGGAACTACTGTGTTGTATCGTAGTACCGACCAAGCCTTATCGGCCACCTAGAACTATGAGCCTCTTGTTTCACCACGTGCGATGACCTGACCGGTGAAGCCTAGATACTGTACGTCCCAGTCGTGATATAGATTCATGCAAATCAGACTGGCGATCGTGAACGAACACAACATAAAAATGACAGCAGTAAATCCCCAGATGGAGCGAAAGTTAGGCTCTCACTCATGATACAGACCAACTTGGACGCCACCATCTGGACTCAGGATAACACCAGCAAGATCCTCCCTAAACGGTCCCGAATCGCGACATTCGATCCGGCGGAAGTGCTGCATGAGGCGCACGGTAAGATAATATACTTCAGTGATTGCAAATTGTTCTGCGTGGTGTTAACTTTGTCATGTTGACATGTCCGTCTACACTTACGGCCTATGCAGATTCGTGGTCCGCCTCCAAATGGAGTGTAAGCCTGGACACAGAGCGGTCAGTTGATTTATAACAGACTTTGTGCATAGTATACATACCCAGCCTGGACGAAGATCTTCCCATCTCTCTGGTCTGAACTCTTCGGCATTCTCCCCATAGATCTCCTTACGACGGTTTGCTGAATGGATGTTGACAACCATTACTGAGCCTTTTGGCACGAACAAGGGAGATTTGCCGTCTTTGCCACCACCGAGTGGAAGTACAGTGTCCTTGTTAGCAACTCGAGGTGGTAAAATTGGGGTTACTGGATAAAGCCTCATGGCTTCATACACTTGTCAGGTTGATGTTCTCCGATGCAAACAAACGTGCGTACATACCTTCATGCTCGCAATATCTCAGATACCTGGCATTCTTTATCCACTCATATGTTGGTGGTACGCCCTCGAGTTGATCAACCTCTGCGAGAAGCTTCGCCCATGCCTCAGGATGCCTAGCAAGTAAATACCACATATTGCCGAGCAGTCCTGATGACGTATCCTTTCCAGCGAACATCAAGCTAGTCGCTTCTTCAGACATTTTTTTGAGATCTTGTGTCTGGCGTGCCATCTCCTCTAGGAAGGAATATCGCGTTTGCTCTTCGTCTGCTCCCTCAGCGCAGTTCTTTTCTTGACTTGCTCGCTCAAGAGCCATTCGCGCATATCTGGCCGTTTCACTTAACACATTCTGAATGGCCTGATCGACGCCTGGGCGCTTGAGCCAACGGTATAACAGAGACCAGCGGAAGCGGTCTGCAGTGTCCTGGATAACGAGCTCAAAGTCATGGGCTAGCTGAGCTTTGGCATCTGTCTGGTTTCCCAGAGAATCAAGCGACTCTCCAAATAAAAACTCCGAAGATACGTCAAATGCATATCGATGGAACAGAGCACCGAGGTCAAAGGTCGACCCATCCTCCGGTATCAGCTTCAGTAGCTTTCGAAAATGGGCCTCGAACAAATCAAGATCTGTGATGCGGTCTCTGTTGAACATAGGTCGCAAGATACCTCTTGAATGGGACCATGCAGCGCCATCAGACATGAACGTCGAACCAGACATCAAATGTTTGAAAGCCTGGCGTCCAGGTCTTGCGGACCAGTCATCAAACTTTAAAGAAAAAGCTGTCTTGATGTTCTCGGCCTCGGTAGTATGGAAAGCGTATCTTGGGACTGTGCTGACGACGAACGTTGGACCATATGTCTGGAAGTTGCCATTGAACCATTCGAGCAGTTTCTTCTTTCTGGCTGCGGACAACACTGACAGTATCATATCAAGTGCTATGAAGGGCTCCAGGTTACGGTAGACACCGCGTGGTGGAAGACATTTGTTGTTTCGCTCGAGCTCTTGTCTTGATTGCCGGAGCTTGTACCAGCCGAGAGCGACATAGACAAGACTTCCTAGTAACACAGTGCCAATTGCGGCCACGGTCAACGGGTGCGGAGCTTTCATGAGCATTATGTTGTAGCTTGATTAGTCGATTTCCAGAGATGAGACCGACGTGTAACGTGCTCGGTGAGATGAGGTGGTGCTGCAAGCTGAAGGATGAGAGTAACTGCAGCTGCAACTGCAAGTTCGAGCTAGCTTACCTCACATGTCATCTTGCTTACGCCTCCTTTACAGAACCTCTACAAGATCTTTGCCGTAAGAAGAGCAAGTCTCTCCAGCTGATGGTTCGACCTTGTTTCAACAAATACTATGTGCTTCAGACGGGAGCACATTTAGTGCATCAGAGAATGCCGAAAGACAGTCCCGGATGAAGTTGTCATTAAGATAATTGGTCGGTGCTCCGAAGCTCCTCGAAGTGGGGCATCTCGGGAGCTGGAGCTGCCCCACGTACCCCGTCATGATCACTCTGAGCAACGACAACCACCGGAAATATGAACGACTAATAAAGAGCGCGAGGCCCACGTCCTCAAATCAACTCAAAGGCACCTTCTGACGAGAATCAGGATATAATTCATCATGAAGGATCTCACCACCGAGAACATCACAGAGAATGTTCATGCCATCAACAAACAGTGTACGAACCCAAGGACAAGATACATATTTGAACGTCTGGTATCACATCTGCATGATTTCGCTAGAGAGACACGACTTTCGACAGATGAGTGGATGACTGGACTGGACTTCTTGACAGATGTTGGCCAGATCAGCACCGACCTGAGAAGGGAGATGATCCTACTGTCAGACACTTTGGGGTTGAGCGCCTTAGTTGACTCTATCGATCATCCACGCACTGGAAAATCGACCGAGGGAACCGTGCTTGGCCCTTTCCATACTCACGATGCACGCGAGGTGGAAAATGGTTATGCTATTCACAAGGATCCTGATGGAACCCCTCTGCTCGTCCTCTGCACTGTCAAAGATACCGAAGGCAACCCGCTCGAAGGTGTCCAGATTGATGTATGGGAAGGCGATTCACATGGAAATTATGACGTTCAATATCCAGACAGGGATGGGCCAGATGGCAGAGGTATCTTGTTCTCCAAGAAAGATGGAACTTTTTGGTTCAAGGCGGTGAAGCCTGTCTCCTACCCGATACCAATGGATGGGCCTGTCTTCAGCATGCTTCAGATGTTGGGCAGGCATCCCAACCGTCCCGGCCATGTTCATTTCCTGCTGAAGAAAGACAGTTTCGATCCTCTAATCACGTAAGTTCTGGTAACAACAGTCAAGCTTCATCCAATTGCTGACAGACATGCAGTGCTTTGTATCCCCGTGGCGACCCATACGAGGCTTCTGATCCAGTGTTCGGAGTCAAAGAATCGCTCATTGTGGACCTGTCGAAGGTGACAGACCCGGAGATGGCCAGGAAGTACGGTGTTGAGGAAGGCACGGCTCTTTTGACTTACGACTTCGTGCTTGTGACGGTGAAGGAAACACTGAAGCTGCGCAAGGCGAAAGCCGAAGAAGCCATCAAGAAGATGGGAAGAAGCATGGAAGATTTTCAAGGCCTGCCCATATTAGATGTCGATTGATGATGCGGCAGACCCATGGCAACCATAGTGAAGTGTTTGCCTCATCTCGATGGATAGGGCAGTGTAGACTTATCAAATGCAGGGCGCTGACCTGTGAATTGGTCGAGACCAGATACTGTCACCTGTACACGCTACCTTGTACTCTGTGCTTGATCAGTCACGGCACCTGAAAGACGAGCCGGATAACTAGTGTTGAAGTGTAAAATCGACGCAGGGCCACATGCTCCTGATCAACCACACGAAAGATGTCTCTCACTGCACCCCGCACTCTTACCCGCCTCGGTACCTGTTGAGACGGCTTTGTGTACCTGTCCGACCGAAAATTAGCTGCTCGTGGACTCGGGTGTGTTTGCGATATTCCACCCGTCGTCATCGTACTCGAAATGTGGGACAAGATGCGACGAGGATTCGAACGGGGGTTCCGGGGCATTGCATGCCCCGCCAAGGGGTCACTTGGGTGGCCTGACAGCGCTGACGCAGTCGGACAGAGAATCCAAGGGTCGTCGCTGTTCAGACGATGGTGAAGATGAGGTTATTGCTTGTAGGTAACCTTCCTACTGGGAGAGACGGACCAATGGCAGGACGCGGAAGATGGAGCGGATAGAAGTATAAGAGTGGTTTGCACCACCTCTGGTGGTCGAGGACGAGTCGGTTAGCGCCGAGGGAAGTGGCTGATTGAGGGCACGAGACCCCGCCCAAAGAGAGCAGTTGCGCCGCCTCCGCATTTCGTTCACGTCTGGCGCCTTCCTTATGTAGTTCGTTCGAGCCTGCGTGTGACTACATATTTTCTCTCCACCATCCAGACCTCGTCTGTTCCGATCCATTACAAAGAACAAATCCATTCTCAAGCTCAAGTACCTACCTCCTCGCGCCGGACAGTCTTGTTGTCGACGGTCTCGCCCGATCATAAGGTGATCGGCGTCCTGCATCATCATCCTCCGAAGTCTCCCCCACAACAAGGGGCCCGCACAATCCAGAACATCTGTTCATTTCGCCCACCTTCCAAAGCGGAGTCGCTTCGCAGTCTTATTTCACGAGTCTTCGCCGGTCTCAAAATCAACTGAAGCCAACCTCCAGATCCAAGACTGGAATCATCCGACGATCAGTTTGCTGACCCGAGCCCCACGTGGACGCGTTTCTCCACAAACATCGCAAATGAATCTTGGAGTGCCTTGCTTTGTACAGGACCAACTCCATAGAGACTGTCTGCTGTAACCCGGAAGGAAAGACCATGAGACTGTGACCAAGGCGTTAATTCGAATCTGTAAGCATATAACTAGCCCTGGAGTTCCAAGTCCAAGTCGTTCTTCAAGGATCTTGCGACCGTGGGAGGGCCGTTCGCTGACTGACGACAGGTATTTGAGAAGCTTTTACACGACCTGTTTATGTTACAAATATTCCCCTTTCCACTTTTTAATACTGTTTCGCTTAAGTCGAGACAACCAAGATCAATAGGTGAGATTGTCTCGCATTGTCCAACATCGAGTTCGCCAGCACACTCGATCATGGAACTGACATGTACTGCTTAGATACAATCGATAGATAGAAGGAAAAGGGCTCGGATACAGGCACTACAAGCAATTGTTAGGTATGTTACATTTCCTGTCCTACCTCTCGGAGTAGCAGTTGGAAACTCATGATCGTGGCTGTATGTCCCGCTTTGGCCTCGAGATCTTGTTGCCCAGGGCTTGGGATGTACAGCGCAAACGCGACAGGGTGGAGCGTGATTCTCTCGGAGCTCTGTTCTTGGATCCATCTCTGACACTGATTCGATGCTCAGAACATCTCACGAACCGATCTTTTTCTTACACGCGACCTTCAACTTCTCTCACTAGGCAAGTTTCCATACGTGTTGGCGCGAGTCTTTGTTGCCAGCGTTTGCTTTCACATCCTGCAACAACGCAGAGCCGGTGACTACTTTGCTGGCGTTTTACTCGTGAGTTCTCTTCCCTTCACATGCCATCGACCTTGCTTCAAATGTGAGGTCTTGCCTGTTTTGGCGGACTCGACGTCGAATGTGTACCTACCACGACGACTCGACGTCTAATGGGGCATCACCTGAAACCCGAAGTCATGCAAATGGCAGCTGACATGAATAGATCAGGCACCGTCGATTCGGGGACGACATCATTCTTTCCGCCTACCAATCAAAACCTCGGCACATTGGCAGATTTGCCCTCTTCTTATCCAGCCATACTCCTGTGCAACCTTGCACGACGCGAAACCGCCTACTTGACAGCTCTCTCTGAGTATTTCAAGATTTATTACGCTTCCACGAGCCATCGACATATTCTTTGTCTCACATCACTGCAGCGTGATACGATTCCACCAGCTATAACCTCCTCTGATACTTCACTTTAGCTCACTGAACTTCTTCCCTATCAGAAACACTAACCATCTACCTCATAACCACGACAAAATAACCATCACCATGGCAGCTAGCACTGTCAATCGCTCAAGCTTTGGTCCCACTGCTATCAGAACTGACAAGATCAAGTTCGGACGCTCAACGCCTGATTCTGAGGCTTTCGCATCTTCAGAGGATGAGCCTGAGCTCTCTCACTCTGCTTCCTCAGTGACTGTGCGCCCAACTGCCGCAACAAGCATCCGCAGATCCTCGTTTCTCAGCGAAATCAAATCAGGAGACCTGAGGAAGCCATCTATCACTGGCGCTATTATGCCTCCCAATGGCTCACAACCTTCGACGCCATCTGCCGAACACAATTCGTGGACCTTCGGATCGGCTCTAGGCCGCGTCCCTTCCAATGGCTCGAATGGTGGCGCATGGGCTGCTCCGAACTCGATTTGGGGAGCTGATCGACGAGACTTGCCGCTTCGATTGGGCGAGGGATCACCCGCTCCATACCTTCCTCAGCCAAGCCCGGGTGTCATGGATTCCACCGAGTCGTTCCCTTTCAACATCCCACTGCAACCTATTCTCAAAACTCACAGATCTCAGTCCTACTCGGTTGGACAACTCGACACTGAAGTGGGTCCCCAGAGCCCTGGTGCAGTAGGCACACCTTCAAGAGCGCGCGCCGGCATCCCTGGCTCTCAGTACCGCCCTATGCGCCCGAGCGGTCTCGGTGAAACCATCTATGCCGAAGGCAGACCTTTGGGACAGCTGAGTGAAGTCGAAGATGACGAAGGACCCGATCAGGGAGTCCTTCTTGCCAATCCCAGAGCACGTCAGGATCCGATGTCAGATGTCAGCAACGCATTGTTACGCCAGGCAACTCACGAAAGCGCACGCGCAAAGCATGGATCCGCCTCGCTGGGTCCTTCAGCTGCCGAAGAAGTTCGTCGCTCCATGTCTGACAACTATGCACAAACTGGTGCAGAGTTCGCCATAGAAGATGACGACTCTGAACAGCTCTACTCAGGAAGACCTCTCAATCTTAGTCAATCCATGGCTCAAGACAGCACTCATCGCGGCATGTGGTCTACTTCTCTCGGCTTTGGAATGGACGATATGACTCAAAGTAGAAGGCATTCACTGGCAGACATTCCAACTCGTCGCGGATCACTTGTTGGTGTATCACCTGGTTCCGGTCAAGGATACAACAGCGTTGGTTCAGCTTTGGGCATGCTGCCTCTCGGAGCAGAAAATGGCAACAATGGTAGTACTCGTTCGGATCACCGCCAAATGTCTCATGATCTCGAGACAAATATGACAGAGTCCGACATGCAACACAGAGCCTACGCGCAAAACTACTTCTCGGGTGCAGCTACTGCTCACAGAAATCGTGCCGAGTCGACTAGCCTCATGATGAACAACAGCCCATACTCAACAGCCGGGTCTGCAGGTGGTGCTTTTGGCCGTCAGGGATGGAGTGCTCCGCTCTACATCGTCACCTTCAAGTGTTCGAGATCTGGTATTTTCTACATCCATGAAGGCACAGGCCTCGATGTCAAGGAAGGCGATTTGGTCATTGTCGAAGCAGATCGTGGTCAGGACCTGGGAACCGTCACTCACGCCAAGATTGACTGGCCCAGAGCAAAGGAAGCCCTGGAAAAGTCAGGAGAAGATCATTACAAATGGTTGATGATGTTCTCGCGTCACAACCTTGCCTTGACTGACTCAGAAACACGCGGCCTTATGGCCTCGAATGGCGCAGATCATGGCAGCATGCCCAGAGATAGACCCCTAGACGAGTACCCACCTGGTATGGGCGGACCCCCAGAACTGCCACAAGAGCCCACCAAGCCGAAGATGATCAAACGTCTCGCTCAACCACATGAGATCGCGAATCTACGCGAGAAAGAAGGAAACGAAGCGAAGGCCAAGAGGATCGCTCAGCAGAAGGCTAACGAGCACAACCTCAAGATGGAGATCCTTGACGCCGAGTTCCAGCTTGATTGGAAGAAGCTCACCTTCTACTTCTACTCTACTGAGTACATCAACTTCAACCTTCTGGTAGGAGATCTGTTCAAGATCTACAAGACGCGTATCTGGCTATCGGCCATCAATCCTGCCGCTTTCCGCTCGCGTTCAAACCAGCCGCCCAGCTCCATCGGCCCCGGTGCCATTCAGCCTGGCGCTTCACCCAGAACCATGAACCCTACGGCATCTTCCTTCTTCGTGCCTCGTGCTGCAGGTCGCCCAAATTATGCCGATGATGTGACAGGCGCAGCTCCTCAGGCATATCAGGAAAGTCCAATGAGCCAGGCTCAGATGCAAGGACAAACAGGATCGCGTGGCGGTTTTGGCAGGCCAGCTTTCTTCGGCTCGACTGGCTTCCCTGGTGCTTCCGAACAGCCCTGGTACATGCCGGTTGGGTCCTATGGGCAGCAGCCATTCGAGGCACCCTATGGCAGCACCCCCTCGCCTTCGCACGAACTGGCTTCCAGACCTGCTCCAGCGTTTGGCCAGAGTCTTCTGAGAAATGGCAGCCGTCAAACACGTCCTGGCGACTTCGGTCAGCTGCGCTAGAAGCCTTGCTCTACGAGCCGCGTTGGTATTCAAGCTGTTCTCGACGGTCTTGATCAAAGCAAGGGCCTATAGCATATACTGGGCACAACGAACGATAACACGAAAACAGAAAAAAAAGGCGATGATCGCAGATGGCAAATAACGAATGGGTAGAAAGGGCTTACACGGAGAAGGAAGTAGCTGGAGCTGGGCATTTCATTTCTTCCACAGGAACTTGATTATTCAGTCTTGATTTTTGATAATTCCAAGAGAGGCAGAAGAGGTTACAACGGGACTACGGACAGCAGACGTGGGATAAGGCAGTAAAGTTTGTATCGATAAACTCAGATAGCCCTTGATCGTTTGAGAATTGAGACTGCAGAGATTGCTTTCGGACAAAGACGTGTCGGTGTTGAAGAAGGTGCGGTGCAGCGTGCCTACCTAAGGAGGAGTAGACTCCAGGATTTCTTTGATCACTCGCGTCTGTTGTCCTGCACCAACAGCTTAATTAGGAAAAATCAGCGACACAAACCACGAAGACACAATGATCAGAGGCAAACGCAAGGCCGAAGGTGTTTGTTCCACGACAGTACAAGACAAGCTGAATGCTGACATTTGGACGCAGCCACACAATCACCAGAAAGCAGATCGTCCAAGCGCAGAGCAGATGGCGATGAAGTCGACATGCATAGCGCATCCGAAGAGGAAGAAGACATGGGACGCCTCGAGAGCCAGCAGATGATGTTGATGGCTGGCAATCTCAAGCACAAAGATGATGGCTGGCTTGACAAGATGCACGGCGAAGTAAACAAGGACGACGAGTTTTTCAACCAAATGCTTGACGACAAAGAGCGCGAGCTGTAAGCTGTCGCAATCCTTCTTTCGCTAGACTTGATCTGACATACCACCAGAGAAGATCTCGACTCGCAGTTCCATAACGATATCCGCACCCTGCTCACTGACGTCCTCGGTGGGCCGGCTCCCAAGCAAAGAAAGGGTAATCCTACCCAAGACACCTTCTATCTCAAACCCGCATACGAGCACGCCCAACTTTTGTTCGCCAAATCCGAAAATCTGCTCAAGCAATACGATGTAATTGTCAAGTGCTTCGACAAGGGCAAAGAAGAACTGACCACCGACCATCCCGACACTTTCGAGAAGGACAAGAATGACGTAGCTGAGATGCTACATGCTGGTCAAGAGCTTGCTCGCCGTCAGATCCAACAGGTCTTGAAGCGACCTGACGACCAACAACCTGCACGTAACAAGACCAAACCTCTCGTCACCGACCAGAAGCTGGATGACGTGGCTGCAACGTTCAAGGTACTGCGCGACAAGACCAAAGAACAAGAAGGTGATGTCGAGATGGAGCATGAGACCAGAATCGACATAATTGAAGGGGATGGTCTCTTCCCGATCGTCCACACCACCAAGAAGGGTGTCAGAAAGCTGGCCGGACATCTGCTTGCCGAAGAAGAATGATTTGCTTCATGCTTGTCTATATTGCTGTCCGAACTTCCAGCAAATTTCCTACTCTTACAGGCTCGACTCTTGAGTTACGCACACTACTCGCTTAACTTGCTGTCATCGATGCAGCTTTGCATGATGAGAAGAGGGAGATATGAAGGGAGCGCTGAGGTTGAGGCTCCTGTCGGGTAACCTTCTGTCGGATAACTTTCTATCGGGTAACCTTCCCGATGCATTCATGGTCCACAATGACGTTGCTCGCCCATCTCGGTACACTGCCCCCCAACCTCATGCGGGACCTGTGATCCGATGGACCTCTTTATTACATATATCATTTGCTTTACCGTATCTTAGACTATCTCGCTCAATTATTCCGGATTATCGTCATTTAACCCAATTGCTTACTGCTCACACAACTGTTGAGCTTCAAAGCTACTTTGTATGCCCTTGCACTCGAGAGACTACAACATGTCCGAACGCGCTGCTCTATCCGCTCGTGCCATTCCGTTTATGGAGCTCTCGAATGGCACAGATACCTCGCTGACTGCTCCACCGCCACCATTGCCACATTACCTGAATGCCGAAGGAGGAGCTATGGCTCGTTTTGCCGTAGAAGGGAATGCTGTCAGTATGTAAACTCCAACACTGCTAAACACCCGAAAAGGATCATGAGCCTCGTATCTGAACAGCCTCAAATGCAAGCAAAAAATACTGATATTGAGCAGTCACAGGAGGGGCCGGCACCCTTGCCCTAGCAGCGGCACGAGCACTTCTGGAACACGGACTGGCCAATGTCTTCCTCTTCGACCTTCGCTCTACCTTTGATGCCTCGGATGACGCGATACAAGCTCTGCACAACGACTTTCCATCCTCAAAGGTCATCATTGAAACTGTCGATGTCACAGACGCCGAGAACGTCGATCGTGCTTTTGCTGCAGTGGCAACTAGAGGGTCCATCGATATACTGCTCTGCTTTGCTGGTGTGGTGGGTTGTCTACACGCCATTGAGATGACACCAGAGCAATGGCGCCGTACTATCGACATCAACACCACTGGCTCTTTTCTGTGTGCTCAAGCTGCGGCTAAGCAAATGCAACACCAAGGCACTGGAGGCAGTATTGTGTTTACAGCATCCATCAGCGGTCACCGTGTCAACTTCCCACAACCGCAAGCTGCGTATAATGTTAGCAAAGCTGCTGTTATCGCCATGAAGGATTCTCTGGCTGCGGAGTGGGCGAGATACGGTATCAGGGTTAACTCGATCAGTCCTGGATATATGGATACGGTGTTGAATGAAGGTGCTGGATTAGAAGAGGCAAGAAATATTTGGGCGAGTAGGAATCCGATGGGTAGGATGGGGGCGGTGGGGGAGTTGGATGGGGTTGTGGTATTGTTGTGTTCGAAGGCGGGGTCGTACATCAATGGTGCTGATTTTGTGGTTGATGGTGGTGCGACTGTTTTCTAGGCGTGCTAGTCAGGTAAGTCTCGGTGATTGCAGATGAGGGTGTTGGCTTACCTTTGTCATTGACCAGATGGAAGCGAATTGAGAGGCCAAGTAGGAGAACTGGACCGGGCACCACGACATACAATACATCATTCCAAACAATACCAGCCATCACTGATGGTATAGTGCACAAGACGGGTGCCTAGTTTCAGCCAAGTTCAGGGGCGAAACATTCCGCTACACCAAGTAACACGGATTTCATCATGCTCTCCCCATCTGATAGGTTGGCTGCTTTTGCTACTTATATACCCTCACTACTCTTGTGCACAGAAACCAGGACAGCCAACAACAAGAACATAGATCTACAGTTTCCCTCAAATCATGTTTCCTTGGCTACGGCTCTTAGTACAATACGATTTTGATTGTCAATCGGGGTTGGTTGCAGTTTCCGCTTTCGTCTGATCACAACAAAGATGACTTTGTTGACGTTTGCGCGCATGCGCTTTCTTTGTCAACCGTTTACTCACACGCTCATTGCTGACTGTCCCAGAAAGAAAAGTAGTCACGACTGGTTTGCTGTTTCTCAGTGTTTCTTCTGCAGAAAGACAGTTCCTCCAAAGCTAGACTGAGTTGTGGAATCATGCTGCCCGATTTGTCTTTGAGCCACAACTCTAGCCCAGATACTCCGCAACCACAGCTCCCAAGCTTCTCAGCATTCCAAAGACTCCCCACGGAACTGAGAATCCTCATCTGCAAGAATGCAGTAACAAGCTCTGAACCCATCGATCTCAGTAAACGAGTCAATCAAAGACTCCCCGAAGTCACGCATGTTTCAAAGTTCTTCTACACCGAAGGCAACAAACCCTACTACCGTGAGAATGTCTTTCTCCTCCCATTGCCCAGTCGACTTACCCGCGAAGAGAACGTACATCTAGATCAATGGCTTTGCAACTCTGCGACAACTGCTTTGTGTAAGAAGATGAGCAAGATTGTCGTTCAAGTATCTCTGCCACCGGACAGATCGAGCCTTGCCAATCTGATTCTCCTGGCTACACATTTTCAAAGCATGTCCAGCAAAGAAGCCAGGAAGACGGTCAAGCTACAACCATCCATCACAGTGCCGGCCGAACTAGAGACGATCATGCCAGTACCTTCTGTGGCTACAGAACTGGAAGCTCATGTCTCAGAAGCTTTTTGGAATGTGTTTGATGGCAGTCTACACGATTTCGCCAGGGGCACATATAAGATTGACGGGGTCGATGAGGAAGAGATGGAGATGAATGCCGGTGTACCTCTTCTTGAGCGATCTGTCGCTCTTGGACGAATCTGCGAAGAGCTGTGGCTAGCGATCATGAGCGTATGGGCTCCTGATTCCTCAAACCTCGACGGGCTACACTGAGTTGATCTTCAGGGGCCTTTCCGAGTGAAGTTCGCCCTTCTGAAGTTGAATCCTTTGCCAGCAAACACCCATTTCTCTAAGGATTCTCTTGGCATATGACGATCTGATCCTGATCAATGTACACTATGATGCCATGGTGGGTCTACGTGACAGTCATGGAGGTGAAAGGGAATGCCCTTTCCTGCATTATCAAGCACAACGACGCTACCATTTTCTCTTGACCCCGAGCTGCGTTCACTGAGCAAGATGCTCTCTCGAACCGACTGGATTCGATCACAAGTCGCAGTGGACAGAAAGGCTCTACTAGCAGGCGATGGCTGTCACCACGAAGAGGCAAACGCTCTAGACGACTATTTGTCTGGACTTCTGAATACACAAGAAGCCGCACATAGAATCACAACGCCTGTTCTTGCAGAAGATAACCCTTCATCGGAGCTGTATCGACTGTGGGGGTTGTTGTCCGACGCACTGGTCGAATCGACGAATGACCAAGCGAAGATACTCGATCTTTTGGCTGCCATACAAACCTTGCAATCGACGACTGGCATAGATTGGTCACAACTTATGGACTTTGGCCATATGTGGAGCGACCTTCATCGGCTACATCTCCATGGTTCGGACCTTTGGGAGAAGGAGAGCTGGACCACTACCAGGAGAGCTGAGCTATGTCATCACTTCGAAGCCATCGGAACAGCAGAGGCCGGAATGTATCTTCGTGGTATAGGAGACATACCTGCAGACTGGGGATATGAAGTGCTCAATCTAGTCTGTTCGAAGCGCCCAGGACTTGACTTGTTGATCTTCGAGGTGCACGCTTGGCTCCAATGTGCAGGTATACAGCTCAGAAAGGATCTGGGTTCAGAGGAGACTAGGAGCTTTTCGAGACCAGTTCCTGGTTCGAATCGTGGACTACAACAGAGGATAAGCTGTACTATGGCTGAGCATTGGAATACCTGGAGGAAGGAATTATCAAAGCTTAGCGAAAGCCAGAGTGCACTCTCGGCTAGAAGCAGAGCCGTTGCAGCTAAATGCTTAGAATTTATGTGACAGCTGCCGGTTGACATTGCGAGATGCTCAAGATGACATCAAATCGAATATTCCGACGCCCAGAGAAGGATTGAGTATTGTTTCTTTGTCGATCTGGACTTCCAGAGATCTTTTTCCGAACGAATGCTTACCCTTTGAGGGCCGAATCCTGATATGCCTTTGTTATCGAGATACCATACTCGTGGGTAAGAGCGAAACCATGGTCTGCTTCATGATCACCTGTAGCATAACCAGCTCGCTATATCATACATACCCACCATGGGTCCGAATATACCGGACAAGAAGCATCATATGCAGATGATCGGAACGCTACAAGAATTTGAGTTTCTGACCGCGATGGACCCCACAACTTTGACGCTCGATCAACAAGAACATCTGAACAAGAGAATCAGCACGCTCGAGTTAGAAGCTAGGATTAGATCCACTCTTCCGTACGATGTAAAGCAAAAGATATATCGACTTCTGCTTGCCGATGCAGAACCAATTGATATCACCAGACTGGAGAGTTGTGTAGCGCCAGCGTACTATACCGATCCGCATGCTGAGTTCGACTATTGGCGACTTACACCCTTTGTGTATGCCACTGACAACACACACGACGCTGTTGTACCCATGAACGCACATAAGTTTGTCAGGAATGTTCTTCTCAACCCTTCACACATGGCTCGCCTTCACACTTTGGATCCACCGAAGCAAATCACCTACGAAATATTGATTCGGTGGGACTTTGTACCTATGTTCCTACCCCAAATCTCTTTGCCAAACGTGGAGTCACTCTTCGATTTGCTGCACGTCTTGGGTGGCCATCCGAGTCGCATCCAGCTCAAGTTCTTGTTTAAGGACATAAGAGTGGTGTACGATGAATCTCCCTCGTCGAAGAAAGAGATTGCACCAGACAACAAAGGTCGACTTCGAATTATGAAAGCCAAAATACTGGATCTGTTTCAAACAGCCATGATGGAACATCATCGTTGTCTTAGCACACCGTCTACAGTCTCGCCGCTACACAGATGGGGAAAGTACATGAAACATCAGGATGCGATGGATTCTGACAAAACAGATGCTGCCAAGTACAAAAAAGTCAGAGTCTGGTTGGCAGATGCATGCTCAGAATTGCTTGATCGCATGTGGGATAGTGGATCAGGACGACGAGCTGGATTTGTCAAACATCATATGTTGGAGGCGTTTGGGATGGACCAGAGTTACTATAATCAGGATCCGGATGTTGTGTTGTATTGCAACGAACCGGGGATACCTTTCTTGCCTCTGAACAAGAAGCGATTTTTTCCATAGAAATGACAGATGACGATTTCAGAAAGTCAGTTCGAGGCAAAACAGGAACAAAGCTTTGAACAGCAAAGACAAAGAGGGACACTGTCATTATCGAGTAGATGAAATGGCAGGAAACGAGCAAGGGAAGGCTCGAATGGCCGAATGGGTCTTGGCGTCACGTGAACAGGCGACATGCGACAGCTCAAGCACGCGACGACGTCGACTTGCACGACTGCAAACTGCTCGCTCTTGTACCTTTAGCACTTGTTCGACATCTCCCGAGCTCCCATCGCTACTAGACCGTCGTTACTTCCCAATATCATTCATCTCCAACGAAGCACCGCCATCCAGCCGCCGAGAGACGCGATACAGTCGAGCCTGCCACCAGTGACCGCCCAACCGTGAGCGCGCCATCCTTGTCTGCTGTCCGAGCCGAACCCGAACACGTCGCTGCAGTCTTGTCAGAGAGTCTGTCGTGTACGTGATCCCGTTCCTTGGACGTCTACAAGCGTGGCCCCCGACCAGTGCGCATACTCGTGGCAGTGCCTGCTGCCGTCCGTCTTGTTCGCCCCGTCCGCTGTACAAAAAGAGCCAAGGCTGCTCAACACAACCGAAGCCTGGGTGGGTGGGTTACGCATCTCTGTTTCTTGACAGATGCGGGAGACGAGTATCCTTTGAATCTTTTTTTACCTGTTTGCTGACCTTTCAGATAATTCCCGCTGAAAATGGCCACTCAAGCTGATATGGATGCCTTGTCCGACAAACTCAGCACAGCTAGACCTTTATCGTGGCTTATCGCAGACTGTCCCGTCGTCGCCCTGTTCAAGGACAACTTGACTGAGCGTCTGGATTCTCTAGGCCAACCATTAGATCGAAACGGCTGTGGTGACTTGCTCAGGCTCTGGGTCGGGATAAATGAAGATAGCCATGAGCTGTTCGTGACTTTGACCATCCGTATCCGAGTGTCGCCTGTCAGAAAAAAGACTCGCCGTCAGGGCCGACTCATGTTCATGGTTGTTCCATCCAACGCCTTGCAGCTGCGAACTGCTGTCGTCGGCTACAACGATCTAGGCAACAAGCTATCACAACACCTCTTCGATGTGGCCAGCGATACTCAGTCCGCAAAGTGCAAGCTCTTGCACTTGGTTTTCGACCTTGGCTCTCACACAAGCGATGTCATAATGCCTGCATTCCAGTGCAGGTCGAATGTCATGCCGCAAGCAATGATATTACTTCGTAAACTCAAGTCGTTGTCTGAAACATCCTCGTTTCAGATCTATACCAACCTAGATGAATCGAGGCAGGTAGCTGTCCAGCGTGTATCCAACATGCTACTGGACGGACACCCTATCATCACCCCTTCGCTTGACACCAAAGGTTTTTATCCTGGAGGCCGCTCGGCATGCAAGAACATGTGGGCAGACCAGGGGTGGCTAGAATCTGGAGACAAGGATACCTCGGGCAGAGAGAGTGAAGTCCAGAAGAATCAGAAATGTTTGCATATTCCCTTCGATCCGCGACCGCCTCCACCTTATGAGCCAAACAACGTGCAAAATCATGTACCTGCGTCTCCAGTTCCATGCGGATCGCTGTCGTCACCCCGAAACGTTAGATCTGTATCTGAGCAGGGACTGCCAGCGACAGCACCTCCGAGTCATAGCTCACCTGTCCAATCTGTCTCACAACTCCACTTCCAACAGCTTCGTGCTGATAAGTCAGAAACTGCTCTGCCTGGAACAGATAGAGCATTTGTTCGCGTGCGCAACCCTACGCCTTCAACACCCGAAACGTCGCTCTCATCTGATTACACCGCCACATTCTTGTCTGGATTCCCCGGTCAATCACCTTTGCCTCAGATCCGAGATTGCTTGGCAGCTCAAATCAGAGCAGTCGCGACAAGCAGTCCTTTCCCATCTGTACAGGTGGCCGCCTCTTCTGCAGCCGAACGTGCTTTGGACAATGACAACATCTCGACTCGAGTCAATACACCAACCAGAATTGTTGACTGTGTTCCCGACTCCACGAGTCGCAAAAGACAGCCCTCATACTCGCTAGGTGCTAGCGACATCACAAAACGACCGACTCTTTCCCGTCAAAATCATCAACTGCCCCTCCTTGACGATCTACAAGCAGGCTTCTCACCAACGATCCCTGATACTATATCTTGCCACAATGAAGATACAACACACCCAATAATGAAGAACAGTGTTTCAACTGACCAAAAAGACCAACTCACGTGTTGGCTCAATCACGCCTGGCATTATTGTCCCACCGCTCACTACCTCTTCGTCACGGAACTGCTGAGCTATGGCAGCGCCTTGTCCAGCAATCGTTCCCAAGATGAAATTGCAACTTGTCATGTCAATTGCACAGTCACCCTCATCGCTCATTGCACAAAGCGTATGCTGACAGAAGAGCTCAGCTATGCTGGCTCCGATTATGAAGTGGATGCTGAAACAAGAACTTTGGCCAAATGGTTATATGTGCTTCGCCCTGGTGCCGATATGGAATTATTTTCTTCCCTGCTTCGATTGTCGGTGTTGAGCCAGCGATTGCTTCTCGTCTCTCGCACTAGTGAGCATCACGATGCTCTCGCGGCGATCTCCAGGCGACAAAAGGCAGAGATCGTAAGTCAAGCCTGCATAAAGTATGGTGCCGAGCTATTACAGAATCACTCGAGCAATCTCGTTTCAATGATGTTAAGAGATGAGGAGAGAGCTCAAAAATAGCATCTACTGCCATTTACACCATATTCATCACCTTTGCAACACATAGTATATGTTACATCTCCCAATTATCTACCATTGACGATTAGGTCGATTTCTCGATCAGTGCTGTTTTAGACGAGCTCGAGGAATTGCTCCGCATTTGCCAAATCCAGATGAGGGATCCTGCTTGCAGCAATGACGATCTTTTTGTTACGACCACTTCGGTGTAGCGTCGTGACATCTCTTTGTATTGATGTGTCTTTATCTTAGGAACCACAATGCCGCAGCCGGATGCGGCGGTTACAGAGAAATGTTGTTGATTGACATAACGTAGTCAGGCCTCGCTCAAAATTTTCTATACTGCATTTGACCCAACATCTTGCTACTCACCCACGCGTATACCAATCATGGAGGATGAAGTCGAACCTCACGACGCGCCCGATGCTCCTCTGTACTTCGCGCCAATTCCAACCCCCGAACTAGATCTCGACACCCAACTTGGCCTCGACTGTCTAGAGGAAACACTCGTAATCAGACCGTCCTTGGGCGAAAAATGCAAGACAGTTGACATCACCAACCACGAGAACCATCTGACACCCGATGTGATCCGCGAGGGTGGTGAAGATTGGATAGAGTTCTACTGGACCATGGTCGACTTGGTAATCCCAGGAGAAAGAACACTGCTTGCTCCGAGAGATCCTGTCATTGGTGATGTAACCACGCCATGGATCAATGCGAATTTCAATGCTAAGATATTCGTGACCAACTTTTTCGATCCGAGGAATGATATGCCACAGTACGACATCAACAGCGACGAGTTTCAAGCTTGGCTGGTGGAGTGGAGATCAGCTGCACAGGTGCAACATTATGGCCCAGGAGAAGCTGAAGGCAACGCTATACCTACCAGAGATGAGATTGCCGCCTACAAGAATCAACGAGAGCGTCATCTTCTCAATCTCGTGCACTCATACGGCACCCGAACCTGTGTTCACTATGAAGTCTTCATCATGTGGGACTTCAACGCAACGGCAGCAGAAGGCGAATGTACTTCCCCAAGAGTCTCGGCACCGAACATCCGCCTTCTCTTCGATGTCGTCGACGCTTTCCCTCCAGAACACCTTGACCGTTTGGAGCTGCATTTTGTCTTCAAAGATGTTCGTCAAGGTCGCTACACTCACGTTGCCAAATCCAAGCGCCAATACGAGTGCGACACCAGACTCGGCCACCAATGGGTAAAGATCATAAAAGACGCCATCAGCGAGTCACAGCAACTGACCGACGATCTCGAAGAGGGAATCTATCCAAATATCGATGCGATATTGCCTTTGAAATGGGAAATTGCTCATGATGCTAGAAGGAAGATGCTAAGGACGTTTGGAAGGGATAATATGTTGGATAGAGGACAGTTGAAGTTTATGATGTTTGATGCGTTCAAGGAGTCGAGGCGAGCGAGGAGACAAGATCCTGATGTTAGGAGGTGGTTGAGAGAGGGTTGAGGAAGGTGTGATCAGTCCCCAAAATGGAGATTTTGTTGATCGCTCTTGCTCTGGATATATGAGAGTTCCCATTGTTTTTCCTTCAACGTCTATTGCCTTCAAATATTGGGAAGTAGTAGATGGGAAACATCGACCTTATTGATTCTTTTTTTGTCCAACAACATACTTTCAATTTTCCCCCTGCTTTGTTTTACTTCCTCACACTCATGAATACCACTTGAAGCGCACAACTCAACGCCTAACAACATCATGGCAAATACTTACCTGGCTTTTGCAAGCTGGAGCCGAGTCACGCTCCAGCCTTTGTCCTCCGGAAGTGGGTAGATTCTCTCTGCTCAAGCCGCATGTGGAATCCCTGGAGCTCTTTGTCCTTTGACAGGAGAATGATAACTCTGGAAAATGATAAACATCCTATCAATCCTCCTCGAACCTAAGAATCGGTACACCTTTGCATATCACCATCTCAATACTATACGAATCTAGCCATGGATGAGGCTGACGATAATCTCCTGAGATTGCTTGGGCCACCACCATATCAGATAGAAGAACGACATCTGGAACGAATCTTTGCCAACTACAAACCAAGGGATATCTCAATCGAAAGACTCATCAATGCTCCGCCATGGATCGAGCAGGTTGGCCAAAACTCGAGGATATACCAATTGTTCTGGAAGAACGTTCCATTGATCATTCCTGCTGAGACTTACCTTGACCCACCGGCACACCTTACCGGAAACATCGCACCAGAACTTGCTAGATTAGGTGTGGAAAATCCATCGGATATTGCGTGGAATAACGTGGACAACTTTATCAATAGATACTTTCTCACTCCTGGATCTTCTTGGTGCGATGAAGGTAACCAAACTATTATCTTTGAGATACCTCTATACTGGGCTTTTGAGGACACTGCTCAAGACACATTTCCTCGCATTGATGAGGACAGCATTGCCGCTTTTCTGGGTGCCTTTGAGAAGTTGAGGTGCATGCATCAATACTATCGCAGACGTCTGACGCCTATCTTCATCTGGAAGGATGCTCGCGGAGACAGGATGTGGTCCAAGCAGCCAAACAACAAGCGCAACATCCTTCCTGAATTGGGAATCTCTCAACCCATGCACGCAATTCTGGAACAAGCTTTGGATATGTGGGCGGATTTCCTCGCAGGCAGACTCGATACATACATCGATCAGAATGCTATGCATGATCATTTGTCTCTGTTCATTCGAGACCATATCGAAGCTTTGTACAAAGGAGAGGCAGAGAAACGAGGCTATATGAAGTACTGGATGACACGTGCTTTCGACTGTTTCTCAAGACCGGGAATGGGAATGGACAGGGATATGTGGAGTTGGGCAGCGCTCAATGATGGAAGTACCATACAGCCGGATTATAATTTCTTGTTACCTGAAGACAGTGATGAGGACATGGAAGAAGAATAGGGAGGTGAGGAAGATGGAGAGGATGATGTGGAAGTTCTAGAAGAGGATGAAGAAGTCGAAGACGGAGATGAAGAGATTGATGAAGATATGGATGACGATGTCGAATATTACGAGGAAGAAGAGATGGAAGACGAGGAAGATGACGATTCAGCTTTTCAAAACTCGTAAACAGGTCGTACGGTATGTTTCAAGGTTATGCTGACTCTTGTATTGCGATTCCTTGTGAGTAGTGGAGGATGTAAAGCCGGGGTTCGAGGGCCTATGGAGACGAGCTCGCTTTTGTATGTGGGCAGGAGATAAGCGCATCTGCAAGCTGCAATGCCTGCCAGCGAATAGTGACTGATCCTCTATCATCGCTCAGGCGCCGCAATTAAAGACTGATATGCCTTGCATTGAGATCCATAGGTTCTTTCATGGCGTGTGAAATTTCAGTATGCAATCAGTGTTGACGGCCATGCGGTATAGCTGACATTGCTACATGATCATAGCTTTATCCTTCAAACAGCAGCTTGATCTCAATTCGTGTGAATATATGAATGTCCCCTCAGTCCCTCTTTGCCAAGCCTCCTCAATCAAGAGCTGCAGGTGCTTCGTGCCGAAAAAAGGGCAGGCGCATTGCAGATCTTTGCTTCAACCACTCGCGTCCACCTCCTTCCTTTCCCCTATCTGAGCTCGCGAGCAACAATCATCTAATCACATAGCTTAGTATAACAAGTAAAGAGGCCAATAACATAAATGACTCATGGTAATAGAGGCAAGTTTTTGTTTGAATTAGACCTCTTCAATTCATTAGATTAAATGATTGATGCTTCAAACGATAGCTGTTTGCATGGCTCATGCATACTGTTTGTTTGCATAGGAGCCTGAGCTCCCGTCATACTCAAGGTATCATTACTTTCAGCTGTTGTACTTCACTTACTTATAGACCTGTTACATGCCGCTTTTCCAAATGTTTTATCCGTCTTTTTCTCATCACCATGCCGCCCAGAAACCGCAAACCTTGTTCGGCCTCAATCTCAGACTGTCCATACCCCCATCTCTCGCGTTCCATGTAAGTCATCGGGTGTCTTGAGGCCGCCAGCATACTGATAGTGGTTCAGCATGGAGGCTCCGAAGACTGCTCCTGAGGAGTCCACCAAGCTCGACTCTAACCAGGCTCCTCAAACTTTATCTGACGAACCGACTGAACAACAAATTCAAAACGCAGCGGCATCTCAAGGTTTCAGAGATGCAGTGTATTCAATCTGGTTGTCTCGCACGAGGAATCAGATAAAACACGTAAGCTATCACGACATTTCCACTATGTTGCCCAAGCTGAGCGTCGGACAAGGTCGAAATCCAGATTGAACAGCGTGAACAAGATATACAGCGTACTTCAGAGCTGTTTCTTAGGCTGCATGAGGATATCGCCCGCTGGACTTCGGAAAAGATTATGGCTGTCGCCAATCTCAAACAGTTAAAGGAGTTGGCCGACATCCTGGTCGATTTAAGCTTGAAGACAGAGGAGGTAGATTGAGACCTCGCAGCCTTGTCTGAGACCTATGAATATGCAAAAGATTGCATCGATGTTGTGGCTTTGAACCGATCCGGTGCCCTACCGCAGATCATTGCTACGCGTCTTGACGCCAACACCAACAACGTCTTGACAGACAAATTCCAGGATGCTTCCACGACTCAGATCTTTGTCTCAGTCTTCTGGTATATCGCTATGGGCTTTGTCCACGGGTGTCATATTGGTCGATCAAGCTGTATCTCGCAACCCAATGCGGTCTATCATCCGCAACAAAGAGCTTTGTCTCACTGAACCCGCTCATGGCGGCTCAAGAAGAAGTCATATCTCAGTAGTTCTATATTCCTCAAACGAGCGTCTTGTCCTCCACAATGTCTTCTCACGATTCATCAGATATCGGTATGCAGCGTATCATCCAGGAATTGGAAAACCTTCAGCTCTCAGATGCCATGAAGGGGTACTTCCTGCAGGTAAGTCTCTTTGGCTTGACGGCGCCTTCCAAAGCTGACTCTGTGCAGTTACTCAAGCATATGGACGAGCGCGACGAGGAGTGGGCCAAAGTCGTCAAAATGTGGGAGACTTACGAGAGCGGCTCATCGGGTCCGAACAAAGCCATGATTGAGATCATGCGGAATGTTCAAGATATCTTTATGAAAGACGATGACTTTCTCAAGCAGTTGTACAAAGGTCGTATGCAGGAAGTTGGGGCTACGCTGAGGGATGCTTCTGCATGAAGTGAACTCAAAGAGACAGAAGACATCGTGTAGTTCTGTGAGCCCTCAATGAGACTGCAAACTTCAAATGAGAATCGATGTTCTAGAAACCCTCAGTGATGGCATGCACCATGATGCTTCTCTTTTTTAGTCTCGACGAAGTGAACCTGGCTCACTTACTTCGAAATTCACTGCAAATTCCCGCACAGTTCGCTCTTCCTTTCCCTCACTCATACTGCTTATAATTTTCTCTCCAACCAATCTCGCTCACTTCTCACGATCCATGCACCCTCAACTCTGCCAAGTCCGTATCTCTTAATCATTTACCTTCGCCTGCCAGGTATGTGCTGTGACTTTAACAGCTGACAGATTTTTGACCGCTCCACAGAATGGATCAATTCAATGCCGCAGTCCAACAAGCCGCAGAGGCTCTTGTCAAGGCCGCTGTTATGAGGGCCACCATCGAAACAGAGATCAAATGCGTATGAGTGCTGAAGAAAGTCTTCGTCGCGGCTTTACTGACACATCGGCAGCGAAAGGAAACCGTTGAGCTCTACAGACGTCGTTCTGAAGGACTTGAACAGTGGTGGAGCGACTTCCAAACATGGATAGTCTCGGCGGAAGCTTTGTATGAACTCAAACGCAAGCAAGAGACTGGAAATGGCGACTATGTCAACACCCGGGCGAGTGATCCAGGTCCTTTGGAGTATCGCATCTTATACCCATGCTGCACACCTGTCCGTGGTTCCATCAACTTCCTCAAGCGCGAGATCGGGGAACATGCGAAGCGAATCAGGTAGCTAGAGGAACAGCTGAAGCAGGAGAACGAGGAATGAAAGCTGGCAAAGCAGAGCGGCATTTCAAAAGTGTAGACAGGCGCGGTAAAGATACATCAATGAGCACAGCTTCGAATTGCCTCTGAGGTTTGGGACAATCTCGAAGCTCGAGGAAAAGAATCTTTCATTCAATTCTTATCTCTTCCACAATCAAATTTCCGCGTGTTGTTGTTGTTCAAAGTATGATAAAGCAGGGAGCAAACTTAGTCTCTTGAATCTCACTCTTACACTCGCAAGACTCTCGATCACAAGAGGCACTAAGAGAGCACCGCTTCCTCTCCTCTTGTGCAACCACAACACTCACAACTTTCACCAACCAGAGAGTGAGCATTGTTCACATGAGTGTACCACAGTATGCTAACAAGAAGCAAGCATGCAGGACGTTCGTCGCATCTTAGACAAAGCTACAAAGTCTGGCACAAAAACTCGAAAAGAACTTAGGCACAGCCAAAGGCTATCTCGAGCATACCAAGAAGACACTCGAGAAGGTCAGCAAGAAGATGGAGTCGATCGTTACTGGACTTGAGAAGGAGATCAACGATTCTGTGCAGAGTTCGATCAATCTGGTAGGACTTTTGATGTCACAGCATACAGGACTCGAACTGACACACACGACGGATCAAAGCGCAGATCGAACAGCGCAAGGTCGACATGGAAAAGGCCAATGAGTGCAAGAAGCGCCAGTTCGAGAAGTACCAGCTCTACCACAAAGCCGTCGAGTCGATGGAGGAGCCCAAGTCTGGAGAGATTGACCAGCGTGTTGGAGCGATCTACTGTGACGGGCACGATTGGCTTACTGAGAGCATTGCTCGTTGGGAGGAAGAGAACAAGAAGGCTGAGGGCGAGATTCGCAAGCTCGAGTGGCTGATGAAGTATTGATATGTTCATGGTTGGAGGTCAGAGCGGGAAAGAGGTTGGAGGTCGGGCGGAGGTTGTTGCCGGATGCCCCTCGGTTGGCGGGGTCCGGGCACGAGCCTCGGCCGGGGTTGGACCATCTGTTGATGTGAAAAAGATGGCCCGAGACCGAGACTTGGATGTTCTCACGGCCTCGCATGAATATTCCAGTATGCCAATTGTTAATCAAAAAGGGATGCCTGTGAGATGAGCGTCCAGACGACTCGACCTTTCCTTTCTTTCTCTTTGTCTTGACTTTCCAGCGCTTGTCAACTCCCATCCTTCCAACCTCGCTGTCGTTGCGACCTAACCACAATACCAACGGCAATACCATGTCTATCACCGCCAGCATGCTTCGTGTCGTGCGACCAGTCGCTCGTCCAATGATGCGCCCGGCAGCCCCGACAAGGCTGCTCCAACCCATCCAATGCATCCGCCAGTCGTCACACTCTCCTCTCGGCAGCTCATCGTCGCCGGCACGCAAGAAGGTCACGCTACCAACAATCATGTCGCTGTACCGCAAGAACGAGCCCATCACTGTCATTACCGCCCACGATTTCCCTTCGGCGCACGTAGCCGACCAGGCAGGCATTGACATAGTCCTAGTCGGCGACTCTCTCGCTATGGTTGCCCTCGGCATGGACGACACCAGCGAAGTTCTCATGGAAGAGATGCTTCTACACTGTCGTAGCGTTGCCAGGGGTGCCAGATCTGCCTTTATCGTATGCTCTCCTGCATCCAATCTTCTACTTCTGCCACTGACTGAACCAAAACAGGTTGGCGACCTACCCATGGGTACCTACGAGATTTCACCCGACCAAGCCCTTCAATCCGCAATCACCATGGTCAAGACTGGCCGCGTCCACGGTATCAAGCTCGAAGGCGGCGCTGAGATGGCTCCTACCATCAAGAAGATCACATCCGCCGGCATCCCTGTCCTCGCTCACGTTGGCCTTACTCCCCAACGACAAAACTCTCTTGGTGGCTTTAGAGTACAAGGCAAAACAACAGCGAGCGCCATCAAGTTGCTACAAGACGCATTGGCAGTACAAGAGGCGGGTGCTTTTGCAATGGTCGTTGAAGCCGTACCAGCCGAGATTGCAACTTTGGTCACAAAAAAGCTTCGCGTCCCTACCATCGGCATTGGCGCTGGAAACGGCTGCTCAGGTCAGGTCCTTGTTCAAGTAGACATGCTAGGCAACTTCCCTCCTGGCCGCTTCCTGCCCAAGTTCGTCAAGAAGTACGGAGATGTCTGGGGTGAGTCGTCAAGGGCGATTCAGCAGTACAAAGAGGAGGTCAAGAGTCGAGCATATCCTGCTGTTGAACATACATACCCCATGCCTCAGGCAGAGCTTGCCGAGTTCAAAAAGTTGGTTGGTGAGGAAAAGGAGGAGGTTGAGAACTAGGACATGTCTCGTGTGGCGTTCAGTGCGGATTTGTGTTGTTGCGTATATACCCTCATTGGCGATGTACATTATTTGAAGTCGGGATAATATTTAGGACCTCTGTATCCACGCGCTTATGGCGCTCTCTCATTTGACGTCTCTCTTCCTTGCTTTCAGTTCCCACAATCTGTTCATGACCCGAACCGCATGCTACCCACACCAAAAACTCCATTGCTTAAGCGCCCACTCGCATACCCAAATCATATTGCCCAACGAAGTCTCTTTTTCTCGTTTCCCACCTTCAGCCAAAACTCTGCGCAACACAATAAGTAATCACCAACTCCTCGCCCGTCTTGAAGCACCTCCACAGATTCCCCACGCCTTCATCAAGACCAGGCGCAAACACCTGATTCACATAACAAAACACGCTTTCATGCGGTTGCAGTGCCAGTTTCTTGCGTAAGAACTTTACTACCGCGTCGAAATGTAGGGACGAAGACATTTTGTACTTTTGGCCGCTGCGGAGGGGAGGGGTGGAGGGCCCGGGGCGGAAGTGGAGCATTACTGTTTTGCGTTTTTCGTCAGGACCTTGATAAAGATGGAGTAGGGCAATAAAGCAGTAAGATGGATGGATGAGAATAGTTGAAGGTGGAAGAGGTTAGTATAGGGATAGACTTGATCAATGTCTTACTCTTGTCCTTGTCCAAGAGTCCTGCTTTGGAGAGTGCGGTGTGCGCATCGCGGGGTAGATGATCCAGTACTACTGATGCAGCCATTGTCATGGGCATGTCGGTTTGGAGAGATTCATCTGATGCTAGTGTTGCTTCTGCTTCTGATTCTGTCGCGGTGGTGTCTGGTACTGATGGTGAGGAAGCCATGTTTGCGGTGTGCGAGTTTGCGTATCTGAGAGTGGGTGTTTGGGTTTTAGATTTTCTCCTAGCAGTTGATGGGTATTGCTAAAGACTTTTTTTTTGGTGTGTTTTTGGAATGGGCGTTTCGAGTTTGTGTTGTCTCGGAAGTTGTGGATGTGGTTGGTTGTTGATAGATGTCGAGTAGAAAGGCGCGAGTGGAAGTTGTTGCCCAAGCTCCAGGCAGGTAATTCAAATTGCAATCATGCCAACCAAGACGGTCAGGCACTTTCTTTTACGTATGCAAGACATAAACTTGGTTTTCACCATCAAGTAAATTGTTTACTCGGTCAGTGAAACCCGTAGCATTGGAGCAAAAATGCCTCGAGATGCATTGTTGCGGTAGCGACCCTGCTATCATGCTATGATTCATCTACCCTTCCATTATCTGCTCTAGGATCCTCCTCGCTTTTCCAGCCATCTCATTAGCTTCAAATCCATATCCTCCATCTTCTTCAATATCTCCAAGTCTCTTCAACCAAAACTCCCATCTCTCCTTCGAAAACCCCGGCTCCTCCCCAACACCCCAAAGTTCACCTCCAACCCGAGTATCCCTGAGCTCTGCTTCCGTGAGCTGCTTGGCAGCCAACCGCACCCAGTCATACACGATCAACATGTCCATTGTACGAGTAGTGATAGGTGGATCTGCTCTTTCCAAAGCCTGTGTGATGGCTTGCAGAGCCTGATACGAGCAATCACTGACTCCATTACGGGTCAGTCGAGCCATAAAAGCGTACAAGTTACGCAGGTATCTGCGTTTGACTTTGTTTTCTGGTGTGTCTGTGTGTAGACGACAGAGATCCTGAGCTTCTGTAATTGAGGAGGAATTCTTGTCAGCCATGTTGTGTAAAACCATCGATGGGTGATGGATCAGCTTTTCATGAAAAAGTATCCTTACCTTCCGCCTCTATCAACATAGAACACCCATCTTGGAAGATATACTGCCACTGAGGTTGACCAGCATTTTGCGGAAGTTCTCTGATTGCTTCCACTGTCTCAACAAGTCTGTCCTGTGATTCGTGATTGGCTGGAAGGTGTTTGCTGATATAGATACAGATATCTTCTACTTCATCGCGGAAACCGCCGATGTTGTGTTCGGGCTCAACGGTGAAAGATATCTCGTGCGCTACTTTGTGGGCCGAGGCCGTCGTGTGGGTCAGGAAGGAGAGAATGCTGGCTTTGTTTTTGCAGTCTGCTTCGTCGTCCCATTCGTGGGCGAGGCTGGGGGTTAGGGGATAGGTGTCGATAGGATTCATGTTGCAAGGTGTTGATACTTCTAGGATGCAATGGTGGTCTCAGGTTGGTTGATGTTTGATGGATACTACGTCACAAGATCCTATCAGATCCACAATCGAAACGCACGAAGGAGCAGCTTTGTCATTAAACTACTGCAACATCTTGGCATAGAATGTGATTTTCATCTGGATCAAAAGACAAGCTAACAATGATGGTCTATTTACATTTCAACAGACATCTCTACCTGATCGGGCTTCCGAAGATGTCCTTCTTGACAGGCGGAGTCTGGTTGGAGCCCCCGAGGAGTGCAAGTCCCACCGTCTTTCTAGCTGGTGTACCTGGCACGCTCATATGTCCTGGAGTTTCAGGTCTCCATTCTCCATTTTCCCTTTCTGTTTTGTAGACTGATGGGGGCTTGAAGTTTGTTTCTCGGCCGCGGTCGAAGATATCGTCGAGCATGCTTTCGATGATACCAGCATCCATGAATTCCTGGTACTTGCGCCAGAGCTTGAGTGCTGTGAGAGCGTCTTCAACACTGTCATGTCCCTTGTCAGTGTCCTGTTGAATCTCTTCTTTCAGCAGATACCAAGCCAAGAAACGTAGTGAGAGACGACGTTGACTGCGTAGACGGTGCGAGAAGAGGTCGACCGTGTCAACGACTTGGGCTCGAGGTACATGGATGTTGATGATACGGAAATCTTTCGGCAAGCCATGGCCGACGAACACGACACCCAGATTAAGCAGCAGCCATAACTTTTTGTAGGCCACCTTCAGATTGACCAAATTATGCTTGCTGACAGCACGGTCGAGATCACCGGGACTGATGCCTGAATACGCAGTCAGATAGTCAACCACAGGCTCCGAACTAGCGATGTAGTCGTCGATGAATGGAAGGCCCTCGTAGGGACCTGCGCCTCGCAACACCGATACACGCGCAAGGCCAAGTCGAGGAGGCCGCACCGTTTCGCGCGTGCCATCTGCTTTAATATCAATCTCGGCCTTTGAAAGAGCAACAAACTCAGCGTCGATAGCACAGGGCATGCCCGCTCGAGGAAGCTCCGTGGTAGGATTGAGATTGCGCAGTACTGTTGGGTCGGGTGATTTGTGCGGTCCTCTCGGCAGATAGTAAAGTAGAGATGGGTCGAGGTTTTCTTTCCAAGAATCATCAATGACATGAGATGCCGACTTGGCTTGATATGTGAGGATGGAAGGCAGTTTCCAATTCATGTCGAATCTGAGGGCTTCTTCGGAAGTCGTAGATCTGACGAGGAAATCATTAAACAAGTGCCACTGGTCTTGATCTGCCGGATCGGGCGAAGACGGTGCGACGTTGATCAATGACACCAGATGAGACTTTTGGTTATCCGCGCTGTTGATGTCAACGACCATGCCAACAAGCTCGTAGACCATAATATCATAGAAACCGCGCTGGAGATGATACTTAAGATCGGAGCCCTCATAGCAGAAGAATTGTCCGTTCTGAACTACGACACCAATCTCCTGAGGCAGCCATCCAGGTGTTGACCATAATTGCTTGTGGTCTGGCGAATGAATGGCTGTGTTGACCATCAGAACTTTGGGGATGCTCTGAATTGTCTTGCGGGTGCTGAGTTGTTGGTATCGCTTGCAGCGGTCACACCAACCTCGAGTCTGATCTTGACGTTCAACACTCGCTTTGAGGACTTGAGAAAATGCTGGTCTTGGTGGAGCCATGCGTGGGTGATGTTTTAGTGGTTTCGGTGGGTATACCAAATCGTGGACAAGTGTTTCGCCCGGCTTGAGCATTTCGTTGGCGCAATGCCCGCATCTTATTGCTAGCAATGCGCCTGTCGTTAGAGATTGTTCCATGTGCCTGTTGTGCGGAGGTAGCTGCCGGAAGCTATCGCAGAATGTCTTGAGCAAGAATCTGTTTGCTGCTTGTATTGTGACGGAAAGCGGATTGTTCGCAGCCGCAAACTGTTCGAGCAAGCCTAGAGTCGATGCATCTGACAAGCTGCTAAACACTTTGAGAAAGTTACTAGCTTGGCAGTTCATACCAGCAGCCTTTTCCAACATGTCCGTCAAGAAGCCCATCTCGCAGAGCAGACAGTTGTCATACAGACAGGAAGTAGCCGTGTGATGAAGTGCTAGATTGCGTATTGTTGGTGTGAAGCGCAGAAGCTGCAAAAGCGGATTTGTGTATGAGTTGGCGATATGAGTCTCCAGTCCAGAGTACTTCGTCTTGTTGTAGTACCTGCATCGTGTTAGTAAAAGATGGGCCAATGCAGCATTAAATAACTAACTCAAAGTCGAAATCGTCTACACCAAATTTACTATATTTGATCTCGACGTTTCGATACATGACTGGAACGTCTCTTCTGGTTGCGCCACCAAGAGCCAAGTCACCCAATGCCTCGAGTGCATCCGACATGCGTCTTCCGCCTTCATGCCCTTGAGATTCATCCTTCTGTCGTTCGCTAAGGAAACGAGGTGCCGCAAGTGTGTCGTGCGCTCTTTGGACGGCTCTGGTATCCTCGAATTGGTACCTGCGTGTCTTACGCGCGAACGATGCATAGCCTCCGATATCTGATCGCTTCAAGGAGGCGAGTATGCCGGCATCAATCTTGCTCGGCGGTGCTCCAACCTCGGATATCAGATGACTAGGCCAAGCGGAGAGCAAAACTTCTCTATAGTATGGCATACCGATCAAATTCAAGGGGCTGGTACTGATCAGCGCGTGTTCCTCAAATCTTCAAGTATTACTCACATGTCCGGTGACCAGTCCATGGGTGGGGTCGGTACAGGTTGATCCGCAAACTCAGTCGGGCTGCCGTATTCGGTAAACTGAATCTTGTTAGGAGAGCCCCAAAGATGCATAGCGCATTGTGCATCAGTAAGAACCAGAGCATCTCCTGAGGGTGCTATGTCTAAAGATGTGATATGGGTATCAAAGACGTTTGCATGCCGCATGCTAGGCGCATCCGGGTTCATAATGTCGATGGCGTAAATGAGTCCACCTTGGGATGCAACCATGCAGGTTGTTGACATCTTGGGGTGCATCCTGACAAAGGCGGCGCCTGGGGGAAATGGTACTGGTGGTAGAGGCATGAGAGTTTTTAGATCAAAGACATTGGCCAGGTGGTCCAACATGTACCCATGCTGTGGCCTTGAAGACCATCCACAAGTAACAAGAACATCCGATCTAGCGTCCATATCGTTGATGAATGCCGAATGCGCTTTCCAGGTCCTAGCGACTTTGTAGTTGATCAGATCCAGGAAGTGGACGTAACCATCAGCTGTACCAGCACAGATATACTGGCCACCACGTTTCATCATGGTATATGGCGCATCTGCTTTGAGCTGTAATCTGGTCAGTCGAGTCCATTGAGCTCATAGAATGCGAACATACTGTGGAGGTGATAACTCCCTTATCGACGTCAATCTTGTACATCGTCTCCTGGCAACCAGCGACTAGGACTTCATGAACACCTTTTGAGGTGAATGCCATGCAGCGCAAATCTTTCATGTCATCTTGACTGCAACAGTATCAGATCTTGTTGGAGTGTTTCAGGTTCTTGCAGGACTTACTTGAAGTGCCATTGTGTCACTCCTTTCCGCGATGCCATATGTACACTTTTTGCTGTGATTGATATGACACCGCGGTCGCACATGAGCATCTGCTTGACGGGTCCTTCGGAAGGTGCATGGCCTCGGTAGGAAGTATATCTTTGCAACTCTGGTCCGTAAAATGATGTTATTCGACCCTGATATATCGAGATGAGCGGGACTAGACTTTATGAGCTGGGTGAAATATGAGCTCACAAATTCGTTTGCAGCCCAAAGCAGCTCTTGCATAGAGTCAAAAGCAAAAGTGCTGATGGATGTATTCAGAGCATTTGGACTAGGCGGAGGAAGCACTACGCGAGCGACCTGAAAAACAAATGAACATGACAATCTTTTGAAAACGCAACTGTCCGAGGGATGCAGAGTCGCGTGGGAGCTGTTGGGCGACGCCTTACCTCATCCCAATCTGTCTCCATTGTCGCGGGATCGACTCGTTATATGCAGCATCACTTGCGCAAACAACGACATGTGGGTTAAGAATAATGGAGTCTCCCGTCTCGCATCAAAAAAGGGAACAAACAGAACAAGCGACAATGGTGGTTCTCTGCAGCGATCAAGCGGCCATGCGAAACCGGCGGGACGTGTTGTCTCCTTGGATCTTGACGCGTCTCAATGCAAGACGCCCTCGGAGGGAAGCCGCAACCCAGCCGATGCCGAAGATTCCCCATTGTTCATGACGTCTTTCAGCGCTGCTTCTCGAGACGGCGGTCATCATTGACATACTACAAAAATGCAGAAACGATTATTCTCATGTCTGAGGACTTTGCAGCATGAGAACCCATTGGTATGTCGTGGTTGAAGCTGGTGTTCCGTTGACTTGATCTGAAATATGACAGGGTCTGCCTAGATCTGGCACGCCGCCGAATTTGAGAGCTCGCATGCAGAGAGGTCTACCAGAAAAGCGACCCATAAAAGATGTCAAGAAAGTCATTGCAGTATCTTCGGCCAAAGGTGGTGTGGGTAAATCAACCGTGTCGGGTTTGTACTTGTGCGTCTGATTAACTCGATCTTCGGGCTAAAAGGAAACAGTAAACCTTGCTCTAGCATTTGCAAGAAGCGGTTTGAGAAGTGGTGTCCTTGATACCGACATTTTCGGCCCTTCAATCCCGACTTTACTTGATCTTGAAGGAAATGAACCGAGACTATCAGCCAGTATTCCTCTCCAATACGAAGCATTCGAAGACCACTTCTGATATGTGACACAGATAACCAATTAATACCGCTCACGAATTATGGATTGAAGTCTATGTCCATGGGGTATCTTGTGCCGGAAACATCAGCAATCGTATGGAGGGGTCTCATGGTTATGAAGGCGCTTCAACAACTGTTGCATGAAGTCGAGTGGGGTGGACTCGATGTCCTCGTCCTTGATCTTCCGCCAGGTACCGGCGACGTTCAGCTGACTATAACGCAACAAATTGAACTTGACGGTATGAAGTGGCGCGTAGCTAACCATATTTCCGACATGCTGACAAGTTCTAGGGGCGGTCATCGTATCTACACCACAGGATGTTGCACTCAAGGATGCGGTCCGCGGTGTTGAGATGTTCCGAAAAGTCAAAGTGCCGGTACGACATCTAATGTTTGTTTTGCCTGATACTCCAGCTGACATCGTGTACAGATTCTTGGTATGGTCCAGAACATGTCCGCATTCACATGTCCGAACTGCTCTACCACACATTCCATTTTCGGTCGCGAAGGTGTCATCAAGAAGTGCGATGAGATGAACATCAAGCTTCTCGCCGATATACCTCTTCATCCTAGCATCTGTGAAGATGCAGATCGCGGTAAACCCACAGTGGTCGCTGAACCAGATAGCTTGCGAGCGCAGGTTTTCAAGGATCTGGCGGCAGATCTTAGAGGACAGCTGCAGTTCTGAAACTAGCATGTACAGGGTGTGTCTGCGTCCGTTGGATAGTGTGCAGCTTGCAGACTGCCTATTTTGACTTTGGTAATACCTGCGATTCACTGTAATCCTTGAATATGCAGACGCACTGATGTGCGCGCTCCAACGGATGTGAGAACACCCTGTACGATGGCCAGCACTGCAGGAACGTCCACCTGCTCAATGTGGTATGGATCCTCACCATTCTTCGCCAAGCAATTTTTCAAAACCCACCTGACTGGACCGATTCATATTGCTCACATCGAAGGATTGGGATAGTTGAACATCTACGGCTCAAGAGTGGTGATCGGCGCAGCCTTGCAGCGTTGAAGCTTACTAAATCTACTTGCAGGCTACGCCACGGCAGCAGGCTGCATTAGTACATGCGATAAATATAGGCGCCTGCTGGATTCTTTCGTATAACATCGTAACTCACCGGTGGTCCGAGCTGTTGTCAGATATCAAGTTGTGCCCCTCAGGACCCGTTCCTTGCTGTTGTGCACTCTGCGCTTCTCCTGTGCTCGTGAAACACTCATCAGCTACTGATATGAAGCCTTAACTCCGAAACAAGGATTAATACATCTGTCTAGTCACTACAGCTCTCACAATCCACATACAGCCATGATTTCGACACTGTCAATCCTCGCAGTCGAGCGAAAACAGGCCTCCTGGCTTTCCTCCATTATCTGGACGTGGGCTCTAGTCTGCCGTTCAACGCTTGCACAGAGCCAAATCAACTCAAATGCGAATCCTTGGGTCTTGAATTACACTGCAAATGGTGAGATGATTTTGAGAGAGAGGCTTTCATCGGCTGACATGTTCTAGCTGGTCCCGATGGTACACTCATCACATCAATCGTCGAGTGATTTCAATAACTCTCTGTGTAGGACCATGGAATGCCATTACAATGGCAGTGGACTCTCCAGAGCAAGTGAGTTCCGTTGTCCATGCTCAACCAGAGCGAGCAGATTTTAATGTAACCATACTAGAATGTCACCTTCTTCCCATCCCTTACGCAGACGAGCTTGTTCATACAAGCCAGTGCTTGCAACACGCAGAATTCCGCTTGCGAGCCACAGCGACCAAACATGTGGACACGGAGCGCTTCGGATTCGATCTTCGACTGGGTCAACATATCCATACCAGATGCTTCAAAATGGGATGCTGCAGCAGACCCTCTCATGCTCGAAGGGTCTGGATTTTTGGGCACTGATCGAATCAACTTTGGACCAGCATCGCTTGATGGTGTGGCTGTCAGCATGACTTCCAACTTTACCGTCACAGAATCGCAGCCCAATACTTCCTACACACTGGACGTTGGCATGGTGAGTTTACCAGTCATGGAGATGACTTTATATGTCCTGACCCTCTGCCTACAGTTGTCGTTAGATGCCGGACTGGATAACGTGAACTGGACCACTGGAAATGGTTCGGATGTTTCGTACTATCGATTTCTGTATCGTGCTTTCCAGACTAAAAACATTCCATCGGTCTCTTTCGGCCTACACGTAGGCTCTGTCTGGCCTTGGATCCCCGGTAGCCTTGTCCTAGGTGGTTACGATAGATCCCGGTGCATCAGCACGCCGATCGTTTCGGACACGAACGACTTCTCGCTCGCCGAGCTAAGCCTAGAAGTTGCGTCTGGAGGCTGGCCTTTTCTGAACACCTCGAAGAACGACTCTGAACACCTCTTGCATATTGATGACGCCAACACTAGCAGCAACTCTCTGACGGTGTTGCCCAATCCTGGTGTGCCCTATATATACCTTCCGGGAAGCACATGCTCAATGATAGCTTCATTCCTTCCCGTGGACTACGACGAAGCCCTTGGACACTACATCTGGGAGACGACGGACACAAGGTTCGCAGAGATCGTGTCGTCGCCGTCAGCTCTGAAGTTTTCATTCAATACCGATACTGGTATTGAGAATATTTCAGTACCTTTCGCACTCCTGAACCTGACACTGGATTACCCTATCAGCAGCACACCAATGCAGTATTTTCCTTGTGTCTCGTACACACCACCTGATGGTTCGCTTTACCACCTTGGACGCGCTTTTCTACAAGCAGCGTTCCTGGGACAGCAAGGTCAAACGAACAAGACATTCTTAGCTCAAGCGCCGGGACCGAGCGTGATGGCTGAGGCTATCACTCAACTTGCTTCTACAGACACAAGATTGACGGCTATGGCTAACCCGCCAGACTGGAATGAGACGTGGACTGGTCAGTTGAAAGCACTTCCGGACTACGTTGGAACAGGTAGTACGCGGGCGAAAGATTCCAACGGATTGAGCGGAGGTGCGATCGCTGGCATCGTAGTGGGAGCAGTGGCTGGTGTTGTGCTGTGCGTGATTGCAGGTTTTGTCTTGTATCGTCGACGCAAGTCCAGCAAGCAGCAGACTGTGCATTGGGGTGGACATGAACAGGAGAAGGTGGAAAAAGAGGAAAAAGACCGATTTTTGGGACAAGGCACAGGTACAGTCAGCGAATGTGCAAGTGAGCCGCTTTATGAGATTGCAGCGTCTGAAGCGGCGAAAAAGAATGGTGACAAGACAGGACCAGCAGAAATGGAGGTACCAGCATATATCGGGGAGTTGCAAGGGAGCAATGTGTATCGGTGAAGTCAGGTGTTGTCTTGAGATGAGACAGATGGTATGCAGACCATAGTGGTTGGGGTGGACTTCACATGTCAGCGTGAGCATGGCGTTGGATGAACCGGGCTGTCGGAGATGGTGACATGGATGATCAGACTATGTACTTCAACAAAGGCGCATGCTATATTAACATGTGCATTCATGAGATCGTGAAAGGTCGAAGATAGTCGGGAGATGGCCTTGACTCGTTCGAAGATGGTTGACTCGAATTGATGACCTTTGACAGAAAATGACGCGGGCAACCCCGGACCTTGTTTTCTCGTTGCTGAGGGGTGGCCTCGTCGTCCACGCCGTCATAACCAACGCATAACGCTGAACCGAGTCGCACTGCATGCCGCCATTGGTAGCCAGACCCCGAGCAATCAACAACCAGGTACCTTGTCGACCGTACTCGTGCCGCAGTCTCCAATACCATGGCAGCTGGTGATGACGCCCCGGGCAGCCCACTGCCTCCGAGACGGCCTCCTCTAGGCAATCGACACTCGAGCACATCGTCGCATGTTTCCCAGTCCCCGAGCGACTCGACCACCAAGGGCCATCACAAACCTGCACACCACAAGCCCCAGCGACATGTCGTTAGCCATCACAACCGCATGGGATCGCGCAATCCCAGCTTCCATCGTTCTCTAAGCAAGATCAAGATCGCTCAACACGATTCGCGCCAGCACGACGACGACGAGCCTCCGACCCCAAAGGCGAAACAACAGGCCTCGGTAGCCTCCCAATCCACTCTTGTGCCGCCTAGTCCATCCAGGCCCAACATGAGGCGCAACAACACAAGCGTCCACCTTCCACGCAACCACTCACATGCTGGTCTCAAGAAAAACCTCTCCAGTGGCCAATTGTCTCGTGCTGCTGCTGCTGGAAAACCTACTGCACATGGCCGCAATACGACCCAACACCAACGACCCGATATTCGACGCGCTCACACACAACCATATAAGCGATCCAAAAGTCCTGCGCCGAAAGCTGGCAAAGTATCTTTCGACGTAGGCGACGATGACGACGACGACGACGATGCTGAAGAGATGGAAGGTGTCGATGATCAATGGACAGAAGAGAGCGCATCAGCTTCACCCAGTACCACACGCGATAACACACGGAACAACACGCGCCAGAACTCGGTCGTCCTGGATCCAAAATTGAATCCCTACGCTCGCCAGCTCGCAGACGAAGAAGCTGCGGCAGACTCTTCGGGGAGCGATACTGTTGGCTCGCGTAGTCCGCCAAAATCTACCAAAGCTCCTGTCTCCCTCAGCATTCGGACCAAAGATTTCGCTGCTCCTCAAGCTGCTCCTACCTCTGCACCACAGCAATACCAACAACAACAGCAACCTCCAACCTCTTCATACAATGCCCAGGTCGCGCAACAGCACATGCCCGATGCTGATGCCATAGCTCGTCGTCTACTCGAAAGAAATTCTGCCGTGAATGCTGCGCCGCCGAGGGTCTCGTCCGTTTCAGCTTTGGCAAACCCAAATGCTAGCGATCCGAAGAACTTGTCAACCTCGAATGCTGGCTTGTCTGTTACAGGTGGATCCAACACACCAGTCGTCTCACGCTTCATCACAAACGATGGCATCAACAGTAAGGATGGGACACCAGCAGAACTGTCGGGCTTCATCCAGGGCGCCAAAGGTCACTCTCGTACCGTATCACAGGCCCAGACACGCAGAGAGCAATCTGACCTCTATCGTAATCAATCCACTCCCAACTTTGCCTCACAAAAACAACCGCCGACACCGTCCGACTCTGGTGCCGTCACCCCAGACCCGACTCTAAACCAAAGCAGAACACAACAGAAACTATGGCTACAACGTGGTCTCTCCAACATTGAAGCCAGCTCACAGCCCCACCTACCTGGTCTGTTGCCCACAGGCCGTGCCCAAGCCATGCGCACCCCGCATGCCGGCAAACAGTTTGAGTTTGTTGACAAGGAGTGGGCCGTCGTACGTCGCTTCCAAAACCCACTCGAAGCAGGCCTCGAACGACTACGGAAGATGAATGGAGGCTCTTTACCTGGGCGACCAGCCAAGCCAAAAGCAGGCGCAGCACCACAACACACTAATGGTGGTGTTAACGGCCATAGAAGAGGACCTTCTAATGCTGCGTCTATTGCTAGTAGGAAGAGCGATTCTACTGTTGTCGCAGGCCCAGAGCATCTGACCGCAGGCAGAAAGTCTCGTGTCAGCTTCCACATGGGCGAGACCGAAGGCGACAATGACGACGACGAGCATGAAGAGCAACACTCCCGTCCCGAGCGCGAGAACCCTGCAGACGTCGCTCGCAGGTTATGGGATTCGCCCGTTGGTATACAGGTAGAGGGATAGAAGAAACTCTACGATTGATAATCTGCTGAGCCGTTTCTTCATTGCTCATTGTTACCTCTTTCCTGAGTCTTCACTTTCGTCTATCTTGACATCTTTGCCTCATTTTCACACTCTCTTCTGCTTTTGGTTTTCGGTCGGCTATGGTGGTATACATGCATCTGGTGTGGCGTTGGCTGGTCGTTCTTTCTCTCTGACATGTCCTTTTTCACATGTCTCTTTCCTGGGAAAGTCAATCGAATAAATTTTCTATCCAGCGAATACTTTCTTCATTTTCGACAACATCAATTGGCTCGCGCAAAACATATGTAGAAGTGTAAAAAAGACTCTTTTGCTTGGCAACTCCAGGCAATAAAAACCCGTTTCCAAGACATTCCTACAAGCCGTGGTTCGTTCGGGTAAACTGGGCAAAAAGGGTTTTTGGATGTGTTGATTGAGGAAAGATGGCGGCCACCAATGGCTGTAGTGCGGAAAAGCTTCCAGACCAAGAACTGAGCTGCAGGCACACGATGACAGCGATTGGATGTCTTGCGATTTTTTTATGCCCGAGTCGGAAAATTGTGCAAAAAGTCTATCATTTCTGCCACCACAGCCCTAGATTCGTACAATGCAAGAGGGCAAGCAAAGCAATTTCGGCATGGCAACGCGAATGGGTGATTTGAACCCTGGTGATGCCGCAGTCTTTTTGAGTACCTAGGTAGCTGCCTATCTTGCAAATGCCGGTGACGATGATATCTAAGCAGTTTGTTTCTTAATGCTTTTCCTATGATAATGGTATAAGGCCGACCTGGCAGTTGCTGCGAGAAGAAAGTCGTTGACCGGGTGTTCTCTGGGTTGCCTTTTTCTTTCGCTTCTTCGCTTCTTCTTACAAGTACTCTCGTAGCAACCACATCGGAACGTATCACAAACCCGTCGTCTAGATTTTGGGAGTCGAGCGTGTGTGTGTATGTGTGTGTGGGGCCGGATTTACCAGAAGGACACTATTGCCTGTAGTTCTCGAATCGCACGAGTCGGAGATGCTTCTCTTTCTTTTCTCTTCGACCATGGAAATTGTTGAATAAGATTCTATTGACAAATGTCTCACAGTTGGCCAAGGTAAGCACATGTGTAGAGTACACCGCCGGCATGTCACGGTCGTTGTCTTGTGGTAAGTGGCATAATCTTGTTTGCACATAAAGCCAAATCTCCCATTACTCCTTTTGCCGAGGAACACCAATCTCTCGCAGTATAGCAAGAGAAAAGAGGGGTATATCGCGACTCAAGTCGTTGAAAGTGACGGCTTTCGCAATTTCTTTTTGTGTAGTATGTGTGATGCATGAACTGTTGATCTTTTCATTTTCGATAGCATGGTCGTTTTGCGCACCGTTTTCTGTTGCGACCGTTGGTCTTGCTGTTCGTTCCTCCCCACACGTTGCTGCATGCAAGAAGGTCAAAGTTGCACCAGCAGACCAGAAGGTTCCGATTTGACAAGACTGCAAGCGCCAGGTACCAAAGTCTAATGGTCGCACCGGTTCGATCTAGCACCCGCCTCATGCATTTCTTGCGTGAAATGAGGTGCGACACTAGGCCGAGAATGGGTGTTTGCGACCAAGCGCATACCGGGAAATGAGATTGAGCACGTTCTTTGCCCTGCTTGTGCTCTCCACACGACCAACCTGTCCTCGTGCCCGCGGCTAAGATTGGGAACTCAGGTAGGTCGAGAGTCAGATCGGGTTGGTATATCTTGTGCGGATCCTCTCGTATCGCGCGCCTTCCCTTCCCTTCCTCTATCGATACACAGTCATTCCAGCTGCAAGACAGTAACAGTCACTCTTTCCTTTTGGATCCAATTGCCAACTGCGAGCTGAGCTCTGCCACCACACTCTTTACACCACTGTCAACACTAGCCGCTCTTCAAGGCCCCGGATCAACAACATTCATTGACCAAGCATCACCGTCATTCATTGGACATATCACGATCATCACACGATAAACCATCACCAAACTTATCAGCCAGCCACAATGCAGTTCACCAACTTCGTACTTCCTCTTCTGTTCGCCATCTCTGGTGTCAACGCCCAGCAATCTAGCGATGTGACTTCCGTTCAGACTTACTACACTACCGTCACTGTCAGCCGTGTTGTCGAGACTACTACTTGCACTTCGACTACTACTCCTGCTGCCGCACCCACCACTTCTTCCTCTTCCTCTTCCTCTTCTTCCTCCTCTTCTTCTTCTACTAGCCAGGCCCCCATCATCTCTACCTCATCCGAGGCTCCTGTTCCTACCAGCTCGCCCTCGACCTCCTATACCACTGAGCTCATCACCCAGACTGTCCAGAGAATCGCTGCCAGCTCTGTCGTCTCTTCGTCCATGGTCACTGTCTACCCTGTTGCTGCCAGCGCTTCTGCTGCCATGCCTTACGCTTCGACCAACGGCACTGGCGTTGCCGTTGCATCTCCCACCATGACTCAGTACACTGGTGCTGCCTCTGGCTTGACTGTTCAATTTGGCGCTGCTGCTGTCATTGCTGCCATCGCTGGTGTTGCTCAAATGCTCTAAGCAATTGAACTACTACCTTCTTGTCATCGTCTTCTTACCTTCTTGGAAAATGCCCCGTCACGTCAGGCTTGAAACTATACAGCCCACCATTACACTCACCTTTTTGTATAATGTTTTCTTCCACCTCTCACGTACATTGAGAGGTTGTTGATGATATTAACCTTTTTTTTTCTTTCCTTTTTCCTCACCAATCTCTTTTGTCTCTTTAACGACTTCTACCAACCTTTTACCATACACCCTTCTCATTATGAAGAACGACACAAAAGCGAACAGAACGGCGTTCGGAGACAAAGTCTTCTTTCTTCTCTTCTTTTTACTGGCGGAAATACCCTTGGGCTTGGACGTTACTTTTGTTTTCCTTTTCTATTCTCACAGTTACTTATCCTCTGATTTTATTATCATTTGGTTCATATATCAAACATATTATTTACTCAAAAGCCATCTTCATGCTTCTTCCCATTCGTGACGATCCTGTATTCTTTTGTGGCGTCATTTGATCGTATGAGCTTCCAAGCTCTCTTGGAAATGAGGAATGCACGAACGTTTGATTGATCAAGATTCCTTCGTCATAACAAGACCTTTGTTATCCACGATCGATGGTACAATCGTCCATCAATCGATTAACATACCTTCGATCTCTTCGCGACGCCATCAAGTCAACATCATCCAGCAGCTGTTGTCATTGTTGCTCGCCTGACGATCGCATGATCTGCCTCGTCTCCCGTGTTCTGAAGGCTATTTATGATAACAAAACGTGGGTGGTATTTCTGGCATGAAACACGACTACGGCTGTCAGAGCGTTGGTTATGTTTAACACACATTCAAATCTGGGGTTGTGTTGTTCGAGCGGTTTGAGGAGGGGCGTTTGTTTCAGCAAGTGGAAGGGGCTTGTAGCAGGTTCTGGTAGAACTGCTTGGCAGGGTGTTCAAAGATGGTGGTTTTTGGATCGTGTTATTAGACATTCCGAGATCAGTGCTGGATCGGGGTTTTGAGGTTTGAGACTTGGAGTTCGCTGGATCAGACTTGAATTATGCTCAGATATGCCTCAGATATTGTTATATCCATCGAGACATGAAATATGTTTGCTAAGTCTGTTTGTTGTTGCCAATTCTCGAGGATCGGAGTGGACTACATGGCGGGATTTGTATATCCAGACTACCGCAAGCTTAATCTGCGGACCTGCAGCACCAAAGACCAATCACAGATTGAGCGCTTAAGTAATGTCGTCTATTCTATGCACAAGACCACTTCGCAAAGGAGCAGCAAGTAGACATCGACCTGTAAGCGCCGCGTCGCACGCAAAACGATGCTAAGGTTACTGCCAGTGCCAAATAGCCGCTTGGGGTAGGATATCATGGCAGTCGCAAAGAACATGAAAGAACATCAAAACCAGCAGTCGTGCTCGAGATCTCCCTGGAAACACAATTTCTCTCCATAGGCTTTCATGTCGAGGCCGGAATAATCGATTACCCTCGGGCAGACATGGGTCTCTCATACACCTCACTATCCCTTCTTACTCTATCGATCCTCGTTCGAAGTACTCTGCAACAAAACTGCTATTTCCCCAACGGCGTCATCGCAAGAAACGACTACCCATGCACCGATCTGACCAACAGTGCTCCCGGTATTCAAGTCCACTGCTGCGAAGTCGGAAGAACATGTCTTCCAAATCGAATGTGCTCAGGCAACCAACAAGACGAAAATCCCATGAGAGGAACTTGCACAGATTCAACTTGGAACTCTCCTAATTGTCCCAAATTTTGTACACCTTGTAAGCTTTTTCGCCCTCTTCCTGTTCTCTTTTCACGGTGGTATAAAGGATGTGGTTGTTGATGTCGAGGGTATAGATTCACGATTGGGCAAAATGTACAACTGTACATCCACGGCGGGGGTTTTGGAAAACAACGACGTTGCGTTTTGTTGTGTGGATACCGGACCCAATTGTTGCAACAACCAGACCGAGTTGTTTGTTGCGAACGATTGGGATTTCGAGGCTTCTGCAGCTTTGGCTTCGACCAGGTTGACAGCGACTTCTTGGACAGCGACTTGGACATTGACGACCTCGTCATCGAGTTCAAGAACTACTGGATCGTTCTCCTCGAGCTTGTTAATTGCTCTATCGCCATCTGCTTCGGAATCGACCTTTGGGATCTCGAGTGTAGTCACGATTACGGAGGGCAATGACAACGTACCTACCAGCAGCATACCTTCGATCCCAGCCGCATCAACGAGCACAGCACCAACAGATCCCTCAGGGCCGAAAAGAGACTGGACAGGCATAGGCATCGGAGCAGGTGTTGGCGCAGCTGTCCCCCTACTCGCTTTGATAGTCGTCGGTGCTCTGCTCTGGCGCCGTCATCGTCGTCGTCGTCGTCGTGCGATATCTGATTCATCCTCTATGAGCGGCTATTCTCGAGATAGTGCTTCGACAGGAGCCACGAAGGAGTTGTTGATACGCAGTAGTAAGCCTGACCATCTCAAGGCATACGAGGCAGGCAGAGTACAGACCTACGAACTAGATTCTGTGCGTGAAAGGGCGGAATTGCCTCTGAAGAGCCCCAGAGAGTTACCTGGAACAGAGGGAGAGAGGCAGAGATACCAGACAGTACAGTCACAAGATGGCGGTAATCCCTATCAGCCGGCGTGACGTTGTGATAATGTGAGGCATATGGATATCTTGCAGTCTTCTTAGAATGTAACAGATTGACAGATATGTACGTAGGGCAACTATAACAATCTAAACCTCAGGCATGGGTTTCTCGGCATCTAATGCATACGCCTCGAAAGGTATTCCTCTCATCACCGTCTCGCCCCGGCCATTAATCTCATACAGCTGTGGCTCGAATCCTTGAACACTTGCCCATGCCGAGAACAGGCGGCGCCAATAACATGCCGTTGCGGCTTGTGTAAGGTATCGTTCATGGAAGGTCTTGTAGTTGTTTTGGGCGATCCTTTGAGCCTCATGTTCATGAGCCATGTAGTATTTCATCTGAAAAGTTGAATGTCAGTACGGTTGCTGAAGACAACAGGCAAGGGAATGACGTTTACCTTTTCGTCAAGGTCGGACCAATCGGCCTCGACTTCGATGTAGTTCTGCTGAGGACCGCTAGATACCATGGCACCATGGTGATGCTCCAGCCATTTCAGCTTGTGAACAACAGGTGCACTGTTGCAGAGTTGCAAATACTTCAATCGTCCAGAGTATGTGTAGCCCTCAGTATGCACAGGGAACTTGTAGCGACACAGCTGATCTTGCGTCATACAATACTGTTTGGTTTCGGGATTGTAGATATCGCAGACTCTGACATCTCCCCAGGTTGTGTCTTTGGCAGTAGCGATAAGCTTGTTTCGGACGCCTTGGTTCAAGCCTGCATCACCTCGCCAAATGGCTTTGTTGAACTTCTTCTCCCAGGGAAATGCAGCATTGACTTGACGCACGTTACGGCGAACTTGGCCGTGGCTAGGAACGCGCGCTGTCGGCCATGCCCAGTATGCGTAATCGGGAAGAAGCCAGATGTGTCTTTGATGAGCCAGTCTGGTAAGGCCCCACACCGTGGTCTTGTTCGAGTCTTTGCCGTGTGCAAAATTGAGCGGTCGTTGAGGGTCATCATCGAGATCGAGTACGAACTCGATGTTGGGGACAGAGCCCGGAGGCGCGGTAATTACAGATTGGTGGATCATGTGCAGGAATCCGCTCGTTCTCTCGTGCCAACGTGCCATCCAGCACTTCTTGTTTGTTCGGCCTTGGACGATGAAAAGCTGAGGCGGCATAATCAGACCATATGCTCCGGTGAAACCTCGATACAACATCTGTTGCTTACCTCTGATTCGTAAATCAGTGCTCGAACAAGACATTTGTCATCCTCAATCTCCAGTTCATCAGGTCGGATGGGGTTGCCCTTGCGTGAGAGTACAGCTGATTCGATATCGCCATAGAAGCCTGGGAACGCTGCATCGCACTGTTGAGACGAGAGACCATAGTTCGCAGAGTCGCGAGGATACTCGAATTGCCAGCCTCCGAATGACGATCTGTGTGACAAGAGCCACCAAGTGCCCACAAAGCCAAGAAAGAGTGTAAGAGTAGTCCTGTAACTCAGGACCGAGGAAGAGGGTGCCATGGCAAGTTCGGTCTTTGCTGGTGAAGGATGGTATCGAAAAGAAGAAGAAACATGACTGGGAGGCAAGGTAATAACTACTCGGCCATCTTCCCCTATCGAAGTAGGAGTTTGAGATGGGCGTCCAATCTTGATCTTTTAGGCTAGACTGGAGACATCTCTCCTATAGCTCGATAAGAGCGTTGTAGGCCCCTCGATCCTCCACGTTGATGTCTCTATTATGGTCTTGTATGCAACAGGATGACCACACGATCTTCCCAGGATCAGGTTACCTTTCGTAGACGCAGAGCTCCGTACCATGTTGAAGGCAACGCTGTAATTGCAACCGCATCCTCGCACCTCCGAGGGACGGTTGGTTGCTCTAGTCAGGAACAACAACTTCGTTGCATAGTCAGGTGCAAGTAGGCAAGCCCAGAGATCTCATGTATACATGTATGGGCATCGGCCGAGTATCAAGTGACCTTTCCTGTTTTGTATAGTGCTCTAGACAAGATTGAGATTAGCATGCCGAGATCCTGGGGTCCTGATGCTTGGAAAATGGAACGGCGTCACGGTTTTATGATCTGATGATACAAACCCAGCGATAATGTTAAGCTTAAGCATCAAGAATGCCAAACTTCAAACTGACAGGAAGATAGGGCTAGTTATGATTCATGTAGCGAGTTTATGCTTGAAGACTGTCGCACATCATGGAATACGAGAGTGAAGAACATCTCGAGTCTTGTTCAGGACTGTTGCTGTATGTGAGCTGAACAGTCGTTGTGACTATTCGTCCTGCAGGATCCGGAAGCTGATTGTGGCTGGCTGACACTTGACAGCTGAACCTCGGCCAAGGTGGCGAGTCCCATGTCCCTGCAGATAAATACACGATCCAGGCAGTCCTGTGAAATGACGCGCGATGGTTCAAGGGAAAACCTCAACGCTCAACATTGTCAGCATTGGTCCAGCAAGCGTTCTTTTTGGAGAGTTGCGATGAGGTGGAATTAGGCGGCAGAATGTCGGACAGGAGCCTCCACCCTCAGCTACCTCTGCACCCCGTTCATGCGCCACCGTTCGTTAATCCGAAGAACACCGCAAACTTGGAAAAAGACTTTAGAGGTGGAGAAAAAGACCCCATCAAAGATTTGTACAACCCCTAGACATGGCACTCAACAATCAGCCACGACACCAGTCTACCTCAATCACACTATCTACTTCGCTTTGTCCAGCAGATGCCCCTCTAACATAAAACTGCCTCACACAGCCATTGTCTGCTGTAACCGCAGTCACGAAGGTCCAACTGATCTTCTGTCGACCTTCCTCCAAGGCTGGCCGTAACCTCCCAAGACTATCCTTGAACTCGCCCCCAGCCCCTGGCATCTTTGCACCAGGGTATGGATGCATCGTTCCTTCGACCAGGTTCATATCCGGCAGACCATCAAGATACTGCACAATGCTGTAGCCATTGGTGAACACTACGTTATCGATGTAGCTGTATCGCTGCAGAAAACTGTCTACACCTGCGACATCTGTGACCATATGTGCAAGAGGAACAGGGAACTGGTGCCAGCTCTTCCAGTGATGGATGCTGAGAAGCGGGTGGGGATCCGATTCGTACCAGCCAGCCATATTGCCGAACATGTCCAGTTGATTGAGGCCAGGAAGTCTAGTGAGATGCACAGTAGGCGTGGTGACTTTGAAGACACAATCTCTCCATAATGCATCTCCCCATTTTTTCGCCATGGATAGGCATACTTGACTATTCTCGGCCAAGGTGGTCAGCAGAGGGCGTGATAAGAATATCCCTGCTCCTCCCCACGCCTTGAAGCCTTCTCTGCTTGTACTCAACCGACGCTCGCTCAAGCCGCCAATGTACCAGGGAAGTGACGGATCATAGGGCGCAAGCGATTCCAGCAACCGCGGCAAAGATGGAAAGAATGTATCATCATCTATGATCCCGACCCATTGTGTGTTGTCCGAAAGACTCTTGCGCAGATATGTTGCCAGACCAAAGTTACTTTCTGCCTCCCCTGTCATTGAAGGGTCTGAGACCAAGGTGATATCAATCTTCAGCTCTTCAGCGATATCCATCACAGCCTGTAGATCGATCGTCTTCGGGCTCTTGTCACGAAGGATCACTACGAGTTTCGAGTTCGTGCCAGCAAGCCATCGAGCCATCTCTGGTAGGCTCTGTTGGAGGCGTTCGATGAAAGTCGCAACCCCGAGCATGAGTGTGCCAGTATCTGAGAGGTGGTCGAAGTGATCGAGAGGTACGTGAAGTATCTGCCCTTGTTGGCATGCTTTGTCGAACCCATTGTGTTCAAGCTGCTGTGCCGCAATCTGGTCGGCCTGCGTATCTCTTAGCAGCGGCCAGCCCAGATCAACGAGGGGTTGTCTTTTTGTATCCTTGTTTTGTCTAGCGCTGAAGCAGTATCGACGGTATTCTATGGTCGACGTGTTGAGCTTGAGCGATCGAATCACTTCGCGGTCTTGTGTTGCACTCCAGACAGTGTTGGCTCCCAATGCGAACTTTGGTACAATGCGGTAGATACCATCTTGTAAATGGCGTAAGACAAATATAGAGAAGACAAAGACAGATATCGCCAATGCGATGCGGCGGTCGCGCAGGTCAGATCTCATTCTAGAGGATTGGGATGCATGGTAGGAGTCAAGGACGTGACTGTTCAGCCAGCCTCGACTTTCCGAATCATTACCCCTTTTTCTGATCGATATGCATACCAAATTCCCACTGTGACATGGTACCAAGTAACTCATAGAAAAGGGCGAACGCCGAGCAGGCTCTCGAAGCTAGAACTGGAGCTGAGGGTAATGCAAGCCAAACGGTTTGGCTGAATCCTAACACCAAGGATGTCATCACGATGCCAACAATTGCAACACGTGTTATATGGATTTGTTCCTTGCTACATTCTTTTGATGTGCCTCCTTACTCAAAGAGAGGTATTCTAGCCACGATCTAAGGGGCTTCCCAGTAGACTTGTAGTTTTGTCATATGCCAACGACGCCAAAATGACCGCTATGCGTGGAAAAGAAAAACAACGAGACCGAACAGATGTCCGTCTTCACCATATCTACAAAGGTGGTGGGCTAATGTCGCTCCTTATTCTTCTTTCTTCTTGGACGCTTTTTCTCCTTCTTTCTCGGCCTTGCCTAGCTGACCTTTCTGACGTTTCTCCTGGAGATACTTCCATGAGCGAGTCGGCCCACCAGTGAGGATCCCTTTCAGAGACTGGCTTGTACTCGGCCAGCTGATGGTCTTCTTGATACAATCACCAACAGCCTCAGGGATGTCGTCCTGGGTGCCAATGCGACGTTCAAAATCACCGCCTTCACGACGTCTGATGCTCATAGCATCTTCGTCCGTGGCTTCTTCAATGACTTTGTCAAATGCTGAACCAGCAATCTGGAACTTCTTCTGGTAGTTCCAGTAAAGCTTTTGGCGGAAACTCTTGGGGAGACGGCGAACCATGTTTCCTCGGCGCTTGGGGTCCATATCTTGCTGCAGTTTGAAACCGTCCAAACCACCGATGATATCTTCAGCGGGGATCGCTCGTCCAGAGGATGAAAGAGCATTAGCAACGGCGGCCTCCGTCTCCCATCCATGCTCTATAGGGACTCTTGAGTCATTGAAATCCACGTTGGGCAGATTCTCGATGAGGGGAACATAGAGTTGGCGGAAGCTAGGCAGCTGTGCATCGACAATGTTGGAAACCTTTCGAGGGTTCTCGCTTCCGAATCTGGGATTCATTCTAGGATCGCCCATGTAAGAAATTCCAGCAATAGTTGTGTAGAGTTGTCTCTCAGTGAACTTCTCAGGCAACATCAGCAAAGCAGTACGGACTGCAGACATGAGGTTGATCTGGTTGGCGAGTCTGACTCTTGGGTCGTCTCTAAGAATCTTGACGGGCTTTTGTAGCCTACCAGCCAGGTACAGAGTATCCCACTCACTAAGATCCTTGCAGATTGTGTTGATGTTGACCACACCGTACTTGATCATGACACCATTGACGGTGATGTAAGGGTTGAAGTAAACTCCAGCACCAATGCTGTCCTGTACTTTGGAAACGGTCCAAGAACCCAGGCTCTTCAAGAAACTGTAGTGGTGAGGGTTCTGACGCATGTTGGTAGAATGCCAATGTTCTGTGTGGGAGACGCCGAAAATAAAGTCGATAATCTTGCCACCTCCTTCTTGCCATTTTGTAACGGCTTCAGGTGGATGAGGGTGAGGAGAAAAGGATTGGGCGACGCTGGCTGCTGACTGGTTGGTGGACTGAGTGAAGACACCACTGCCGTATGCGAAAGCGTATCGAATTGGGGCGCGAAACTGCCACAGGATCTGGCGCATGGCTTCTTTGAAGTCTTCATTGATCTTGATGTGCTGATTGGTGCCGAAGTAACGGTGGGGGAGTTGCGAGAAGGCAGTAATTTGTGAGTAGTCGGCGTTGTCCTCCCAGCCCTCGGGCATGGTCTGATTGGGGGTAGCTGCTGCTGAAGATTGCGGAGGTGATGTAGCTGCAGTTGAGGCCTTGGACTCGGATGCGGATGAGGAGGATGAGCTGGAAGAGGTTGACGAGTATGAAGAGCGAGCAGCATGTTGTCTCAGAAGCGCATCCGTGGAGCGAAGGCGGTTGTAGTGTGAAGTAGGAATTGGCAAGCTACGGCGTGCCAAAAGCGGCCGGACAGGGCGGATAGCCTTGGGACTATGTCAGCTTGGCTGAAGGTCAAGGAACTAGTGATGTAAGCATACGGAAAGCATTATAAAAGCTATAGATCAAAGAATGAAGGAGGGGTGTTTCAAGCGGCTTTTTTTAATTGGTGTTCGTATACAGCGTAGATCGTAGGATGGCAAGGAGCAGTTTATGCAGAGGATCAATACATGGCTGGATTTTGAGAGGAAGACACAGAAATGAAGTTCTAAAGAGGAAGGGACAAAGGTAGAGACCGAAAGACAAGAACGCAAGTCAGGAACAGGAAGCAGCTGGAACCTTTGGAAAGCACAACCGGCCGGACCACTGCCACTTTGCGTCAGAAGCCGGGGAACGAACGAGAAGAGCCCCACGCGTGCCTGACGTCGCGCCTTGGCATCACGTGTCAGCCCGCCAGCTAAGCTTTCCCATCTGTTTGTTGTTGATCGAGACGAATTGCGACCCTGTCCAGGCTGCTTTATTGCTTCACGGGTCTTGTCTTTCTTGATCACAATTGCCCAACACCCGCCTCGTCGCCGCCAACATGGCTGCCATACCGGGTCTAGACATGTCCAAACTGACATACTCTGCTCGATTGGCCACTTTCAACACTGAACACCAACTCACAAAGAGACGCGCTTCAAGTCAAAAGAAGAAACAACCTTCGACCGCGTCTTGGCCTCACGAGTCGCCTTCTGGTGAAGAGGCAAGTCTGACTATCTCTTCTGTTTTGGCAACATTCTGACTTCGACAGCTCGCTCGCGCCGGCTTCTTCTTCAATCCCGCTCCCGACAGCGACGACAATGTCCAATGTTTCCACTGCGCCGTAAAACTCGACGGATGGGAGAGCCAGGATGTCCCCCTCCACGAGCATCTGGCTCACTCAGCTCACTGCTCTTATGCCCTCAGTCTGTCTGTCTCGGACAAGGCCGAAGAACGCGACCCCATGAGCCCCGAACTGCTTGAAGCCCGCACAAGCACATTTGGCGACATGTGGCCCCACGAAAACAAGAAGGGATGGAAGCCCAAGATCAAACAGATGGTTGAGGCAGGTTGGGCATACGACCCATCGCCAGCAGACGAGGACGGCGCCACCTGTTTCTACTGCAACATGTCACTGGACGGATGGGAGCCCAAGGATAGCCCACTCGAGGAGCACCGCCGTAGAGAGCCAAACTGCCCCTTCTTTGCCCTGATGGACCGTTACAAGTCTGCAAGACGTAAAGGTGGGCGTGCTCGTGCATCTACTGCCTCGAGGGCTTCTCGCTTGTCCACCCAATCCGTTCAATCGACCTTCTCTGAGGCTCCGTCGCTAATGTCGTTGGGTGACACAGGTCCCCAACTTGAAGTCGAAGATAGCATTGCCCTCGATACAACCATCTCCTCTGACTCCGGCAAGGGTCGCAAGAAAGCTCCCAAAGGAAAAAAGAAGACAGCCCGCCAGGAATCCGTCGAGCCCTCTATTCAATATCCGACCCTGCAAGAACCTTCGCAAGTCGAGGAAGATATATACGATGTTCCTGTCGACTCCGACCCTGTGCCTGTTGTAGAACAACTCAAACCCAAGCGCGGTCGCAAACCCAAGAATGCCCAAGAATCGACCCTCATCGACGACTCTGTGGCGGAGCCTGCACCAAAGCCTACAAGGGGCCGCAAGAAAGCAAAGGAGCCTTCTCCAGCCCCAGAGACCAGTTTGGACGAAAGTCAGTTACAGTCTGAATTGCAGGAAGCTGCTGTTGTTGCAGAAAGCACTCAAACAAAATCGGGAAGAGGCGTCAAGAGAACTAGTGATGGACTTGAGAAGCACCCACTTGCTGAAGACGACGTGGTTGACGAAGAGCCGACCAAACCAAAGAAGGCCGCGAAATCTACAAAAGCAAAGAAGAGCAAAAAGGTGGTCAAGGATAATCAGGAAGAGGCAGAAGAGTCCGCCGCGATTTCACAACCAGAGGAAAAGCCGAAACGAACAAGGTCTAAGAAGACCAAGAAGATCGAGTCTGAGCCTGAGCCTGAACCAGAGCCAGAGCCAGAGGTAGAGCCTGAAACAGTCATCGAGCCGGTGATCGAGGAACAGACAGAACTGCCACATCTCGCCGAACTCGAGGAACAGCTGGAACCCGAACAAGGAGCGTTTGAGAGAAATTTCGAGATCGCCGATAGTGACGCCGAACTCGACGACGAAGCGCAACAAGAGCTCCCAGAGCAAGAAGTCAATCAGGAAAATGTTGATCCCATCGCAGAGCCCGACATCGATATGGAATCAGAGAACGAACAGCCTCACGAGCAACAAGATGAGGACGTACTCGACGACGAGTTCAACGATCTTGAGAATGTCGAAGCTGAGGAAGAAGTTGTGGCTCAAACGGAAGACAATGAGGTCGATCAAGAGGAAGAACGACCCGCCTCTATCGCACAAACACCCGCAGCTGAAGAATTTGAGCCGACACCAACACCCGAAGTCAAGCGTGCTTCTGCAGCCTCTGTATCTTCCGTTCGGAGATCTGTCATACAACGAGCCGACTCGGAGGAGGTCGAAGAATCAGCCCATTCAACTCCACGTAGTGCACAACAATCAGATGCTGAGAATCAACCGCCATCTTCATCAACTCACGCTCCAGCTACAGCTCAGAAGGTTGTTCCTGCTCTAGATGCAGTGAATTCTGCTATTCAACCCAAGGAGATATTTGCAAGCCCTACCAAGACTACCCGAGTACCTCTTGCTGCGTCTACGCCCAATCACTCTCCATCAAGACGATCACCGTCCAAGTTTGGCAGACTTACTTCGACAACTCCGTGGGAAGCCGTCGATCTCGAATCAATCTTCTTCCCTGATTCGGAAAACGAGAACGGAGATGCAGACGATGTATTCAACAAGCTGCTTGAGGTTGGTGGTGCACTCTCCTCACCAGAGAAGAAGATGACGGTTGAGGAGTGGATTCGATCGCGCGCAGAATTGGGAGAGAACAAGCTCAAGAATGAGTGTGAGCGTATGGTAATGCTATTCGAAAAGGAGGGTAACAGAGGTCTCGCAGCTTTGAACGGCATTCAGACCTCATCATGATTGATTGAACGAATAACGACTCTCGTATCTCTTTTGCGCAAGGAAAGGTTGTCGACTTTTCCAGGAGTTTTGATTGAAGGAAATAACACACGACCCGAGGCCTCTTTGTTTGGAGACAGTCTAGGGATTTTGTCGATCAATCTCGTATTTTTCCGGCTCTTCTGCCTTCTGACACTCTCATATCAGCCTGTGATATTGTATGGTCGATGTTGACCATTGTCCTCTCGTTCAACGCTCTTTGTGCCTGCATGTCACTATACTGTATAAGCATGAAGATCGCCGTAGTTCGCACGCCCCTCAGGGCTGATATTGCTTTGAAGATACACTTATCGGACCAATGATTGCGGAGCTTGAGAGCAAAGCCTTCCTGGCTGGATTTCTCCTAGCTGCGAGGAACATGAAGGGTCGGAAGACAGTCTAGAGTGGGAGTGTGTGATGTTTCAACGTCATGTCAAGTTTGGCGTATTATATGCGAAAGCAAGTCGAGTTTGACAGGAAGGATTCAAAAGAAGCATCCTCGGAGGTCGAGCGCTGCGGGCCGATCCCAAAGTCGACGACCACCTTCCTGTCTTGACACTTGACCTCCTCGCCGTTCACATCAACCATCACGATATCAGGGCCCAACTCAAGCTTTCGCCGAACCATGTCAAGTCGAGTTAAGCCGGTCGGCTCGCCTTCGCAGGCGCCTCGGAAGCTTGTCAATATCTCGCCTCCACCCCTCTTGGCTCCATCAATAGCCATCTCTGGACTGATAAGGGTTACGTGGCTCTTCGCGTGATCTATGGCGCTCAAATCGTGTGTTGATCTGCCGCCAACAATATGTTCAGCATGTTCAGTCGTTCAAGCCCTCGCTCATCTGGTAGGTTGAGAAGTGTTCTACTGATAACGACATGCCTCGGCTGTAGGCTTGTGTCCAGCCTACAATGATATCAGAGTCTCTGCCGCCTCAAAGAGACGTGGATTAGACCACTTCCAACTTCTGATAGGTCGTTCCCGTATTCCGGCTCTATATTTCTCGGTTCAGCCCGCTTCTTTATATGAACCTTATGCATGAGTTAAGTTTCATCTAGGCGAGCAGAATGACCACTTTACCTACAGTCCTGTGCACCAATTGCAACCCGCTCTACAGCAGCCCAGACACCCTGCAGCCGTGTATCATAAGGTCCAGAAGCTGCGTGTCGACTACCTTTTTCGAAATACACATTCCCATGTTCTGTACGTACTTGTGGAAGCGCTGGAACAGTGGCTCGATATCTCTATCAGAAGGACACACCGCTCGTCAGGTGTCTTCCATGCAAGTGATTGGTATCCTTGCTCGCAAATCATGCTTCGGCTAGGTGGGCCTCTCAATCAAATCGGTCACACAATACGAGAACCTGCCATGGACAAAGATGGAAGGTCATACTCATCTACAGCACTGCAAGTTAGCGAGCTACTCTACGCCATCTCTATCATGCCTTCTTCAGGTCTTCAAGGAGCGATAGGGGTATCCTTGCTCTGTCTATAAAGTTGCACGTCTCCTCCCAAGGATTTGATGTTTCCATCCATCAGCAACACCATCGTTCCATCTTCATAAGATACTCTCGTTCTTCACAAGTCTTTCGTTCACGACTTCATCTGACCTTACGACTTATTCAACATGAAGCTCACTACTGCTTTGTTGACCGGTCTGCTCTCTGCCAGCACCGTCATCGCTGCTCCTGGCACTGCCATGCGTCGCAAGCGTGCTGAGAGTGCTCGTGCCGGTCTCCTCAAGGCTCCCAAGCCTTTCATTGCAGCTACCAACGTGACCGCTGTTGTCCACGGTCCGGAGAACAAGCAAGTCAGCTACTCCAACAACTGGGCTGGCGGTGTCCTCGAAGGGTCTGGCTGGAAGACCGTCACCGGCACTTTCACCATTCCAAGGGTCACTGTGCCTTCAGGTGGTAGCTCCAGAACTTTGTACTCTGCCTCTGCTTGGGTTGGTATCGACGGATACTCCTGCGAGTCCGCTATCTTGCAGACTGGCGTCGACTTCAGCATCCAGGGCGGTGCTGTCACTTATGACGCCTGGTACGAATGGTACCCTGACTACGCCTACGACTTCAGCGGCATCAGCTTCTCTGCCGGCGACAGTGTCACCGTCACCGTAACCGCCTCATCCACCACCGGCGGAGTAGCCACCATCAAGAACAACAGCAAAGGCACGTCCGTCAGCCACACCTTCAGCCGCGAAACCGCAGGCACTCTCTGCCAAACCGATGCCGAGTGGATTGTCGAAGACTTTACCCAAATCGAGAATGGAGAGGAATCTCTTGTTCCTCTGGTCGACTTTGGCACTATCACCTTCACTGGTGCCTCGGCCACTACTAACAGTGGATCCAAGTATGGACCTTCTAGCGCCGATGTTATCGATCTCATCTCTGCTAACGGCGAAACTGTCCTGACTGATGTTACTGTTGGTTCTTCTTCTGTTTCTGTCGTTTACGAGTAAATGGTTTTTACCAGAAGAGATGAAGCGGGAGATGGGGTGATGAGCACTGTTTATTGAGCTATATGGAAGACTAGTTCTATACTTAGTGTAGTGGTAGATGACAGGGTACGAGACATGATTCAAATGCCATGAATGTTTTGTCTCATCGTGCAGTCATTCCTCTGGCAAGCAGAACATTAGAGTCATAGTGCATGAATTCATCTAGAAAACCTTCTTCCATCGGAAGCTCTTCTTGGCCTTTATCTCAGCTTGGCAGATAGCAGAGGCTACGAGAGTGTGCATGTATCTTTCTTCTTGACAAGTACCTGTTCTCTTCTGGTTTGATTCTTATTCTCTTTCAAATCCCTCATCAACTCAGTCCATCTAGATTGATTTAGATTCGTTCGAAGTCTATTCAAACTTGTTGGAATACGTTTGGATTAGTTTAAAGTCATGATTCGAAGTCATTCAAAGTCATTCAAAGTCATTCAAAGTCATTCAAAGTGTATTTGAAGTTATTTAAAGTCATATATATTCTCTTTTATATCCATTCAAACTCGTTTAAACTCGTTTGAAGTCATTTGAAGTCCCTTTTTATAGTCATTTCAATACTTTTAAAGTCATCTAAAGTCATTCTTATTCTCTTTTATATCCATTGATATTTGTTCAAACTTATCTCAATTTATTCAAATATACTTAAAGTCATTCAAAGTCGCTGTTTGAATTAGTATGAACATGTATAAAGTCATTTGAATTCATTCTTATTCTTCTCGTCTTTGCCTATAAGAACCCTTTTCTTGCCCCCCTCTTGATTGCACTTGACTTTTTTCATTATTTCTTATCTTTCTCATTGTCACTAAGAAGGAAAAGAAAACATGTCGAATGCCTCTAGTTCTTCCATTTCTAATCCTTCTCCTATCATTGTAAAAGAAGAAGACATTGCTACTGGTAGTATTGCTGCTACAACTAGTACTACTAGTACTACTTCCAATACAACCAACACTGCTAGCACCGCTAGCACTTCTACGCCGTAAGTCATCCCATCTCTAAACTCCCCTTCTTCCAATCACTTCTTATACTAATAAAATATCGATGCTAGTAGAAGAAAAATAGGCCGTCCCAAAGGCTCCAAATCCAAACGCGAGATTTTCCTCGAGAAAGAAGTAGTTTCTGTGCGAAGAAGATACTCAGCACTGAAGAAACAATACAAGGCGTTGGAAAAAGAGGTTGTGGACAAGGAAACTGCTCTGGTGGGTAAAGAGGAACAGATCAGAGGTTTGGTGGAGGAAAGGGTGAGGCTGCAGAGATGGATCCATGGAATGAGAGCGAGATTGACCGACACGAGAGGTTGAGTTTACAACATTCTAGTGTGAGAGTATGGGCGGTCATAGATGTGGAGGTTTGAAATCCTTTTGATCTTGAGAATTATAATGTTACATGTACTCGTACAGTCTATCTTGCTTTGTGACTTTCTCAAAATATGCATTTCATATACTTGAGCATCTCAGTTCTCCAGAAGATCAACAACGATAGGAGTGATCCTCTCAACACCCTGAGCCAGTTTGGCACTAACAGGAATGGCATGAAGTTTCTTCTTCCAAGCGTTCTTCTTGCCACTTGGATGTAGCGTCTCTCCTTCAGAAACGCTCTTCAAATAAGCCTGCAAAGCCGCAAAATTCTCTCGTGTTTCTGGCAAATCGGCCTTGGTGGCAACCACCAACCAAGGCTTTGACGAGATAGGCGGTAGCTTGAGTTCAGGCAAGACACGCGACCCATCGGGGTTAAACAAGACAAAACCATCTTCAAAAATGTTTGGAGGTTCGGCTTGGACTGGTGGTGAGTAGCGCACCATTTCTTTTTCTTCTTCGACGCGGCGTTCGGTTTCGGCGTTGACTTCGCGGTCGCGCAGGAGTTCGTACTGGCCTACTTCTTTCCAGAGGCCTTGGAGGGCTTGGACTGCGTCGCCGGCGCTGAGGTCGACGACAAAGGCTAGGATGCCGGCTCGTTCGATGTGGCGAAGGAATCCGAGACCCAGGCCGCGGTCGAGGTGGGCGTCTTCGATCAGACCGGGGATATCGGCGATGGTGAAGTTTGTGCGAGCAGGACCTTTTTTGTTGGTTGAGGTGGCGACCAGAGGACGTCCTTTGTGGTTGTCGAGGACGACGGTACCGATGTTTGGTTGAAGGGTTGTGAAGGCCCAGTTGCCGATACGGGCGCGGCTGTTGGTGATGGCTCGTAGCAAAGTGCTCTTTCCAGCATTGGGGAGACCAACGAGACCGACGTCTGCGAGAAGTTTGAGCTCGAGCTGGATCTCGACCTTCATACCCTCATCACCCTTTGTGCCATACTTAGGACGAGTGATGCTCTTAGTGACGAAGTGAGGATTGCCTAAACCACCCATTGCACCAGCAGCAAGTAGCTGAGGAGATTCCATAGGGGTATCCAAATCTAGACGTATAGGTGCCGGGGGCTGGGCCATTGCAATTTGCGATCTTCTCGGACGCGGTAAAGGAGGGAAGTCTGCGGATGTGAAGGATTGAGGCATGGCCCCAGGGAACAGCAACCACTTGTCACGTCTCCATTTGCGAGTGTTGTCGACGACTCCTGGTTCGTCGTCAAAGACAGCATCTGCTCCCATGGCCTTTGCCCTCTTGTCTGCCAACTCTTCCTCAGCCACGGGGTCGTGTCGCCACACTTCTCGAACAATTGTACCGACGGGCACTGTGATCAGAATGTCTTCTCCTCTGGTTCCTCCCTGACCTTTTCCTTGACCATTTCTTCCTCGACCAGCTTTGAGAATTCCCCGTCGGGCGAGCTTGTGTAGTGATGTCTCGCCTTGCACAGCCTGGATGTAGATGTTTCCTCCTGTTCCTCCATCGCCACCATTTGGTGGGCCGTTCTCAATGTATTTTTCGCGCAAGAAACTGATGCAGCCGTGGCCTCCAGCACCGGCGTGTAGGACGATCGAACATCGGTCGGTGAAAGGTGTGATTGAGTACGAGTCCGGTGGTGGGTCCAGGCGATCGAGCTCGCTCTCGGGTGTGTCGTCAAAGTTCTCATCTTCGCGACCTCCTTGTGTGCTAGAGACAGTTGCGATATGTCTCTTGGATAGACATTGTGTATTGCTAGTCGGTCGCCCTAGTTGTGGCCATCTTCTCAAGGCGCGCGGCGCATTGCTTCTGCTTGTGTGTAGACACGGATAGAGAAAGGGCATGAATGTCCCGTTCAAGGCCATTGTTTTCCTCGCGACAGGGCTACGGCGCAAGAATGGCTATCAATCAGTGGCAATGACTTTTCAGAAAGCAGCTTGCGACAAAGTGTGGCAGGATTTGACGATGGCTTTTGGCCGCGCTTTCTCGCCTAAACCTGCTGTTCTCTACCTACCTAGGCTGAGCGTGGCTGGCTGATGAACCTTTATATTACCCCTCATGCCACTGTTACTCAGCTATAAAATATTCTTGCTGCCTGCGACATGACAGGATTGCCAGATCTTCCTTGCATACACTTACCATGGCAAGCTTTCTGAAACAAGCTCCGTTCTCGCCAGTCGTCACTGGTGCCGCTCTGCTGGTCCTGCTCAAGGGTCCAGAGTCCATCCAACGACCTGTTTACGACTATCTACATCACATCCTCAAGCCTCACAATATTGAGCGTCTGATCACTGCTTTGAAATGGCTGTTTGCTTTTGGCTTGATCAAGAATGTCAATGAAGCTTTCAACCAGTTTGCTCGCAACAACTTCTCCCTTCGCTCGAGCAAGGCAGATTGGGACTGGAATAACGAAATCGCTATTATCACTGGAAGCTCCTCAGGCTTTGGAGCTCTCTTCTCAAAGGATCTCTCAGACAAGGGTATCCATGTTGTCGCCATCGACGTCAACCCTCTTCCCAAACACCTGGAAAACAACCCCAAGATCACCTTTTTCAAGTGCGATGTCACTGACGTCGAAGCCGTCAACGCCGTCGCCAAAGAGATCAAGGCCAAGGTCGGCCATCCATCCATCTTGATCAACAATGCAGGCATCGGGGGCCAAGGAACAATCCTCCGCACCACACCTGCACAACTCCAAAAACTCATGGGTGTAAACATCATGTCGCACTTTTATCTCGTGCAAGCTTTCCTGCCTGACATGCTGGCCAAGAAGAAAGGACACATTGTTTCCATCGCTAGTATGGCTTCCTTCTTCACCACTCCCACAATCACCGATTACTCGTGTTCCAAAGCAGCAGTGTTGGCTTTCAACGAAGGTCTCAGCACTGAGTTGCGCACTATCCACCGTTGTCCCGAGATCAAGACTTCCATCGTTCATCCTTTCTTTGCAGACACACCCATCATTGCCAAAAGCAAGGCTGAGCTGGAAAAAGCCGGCATGAAGATCTTGGACCCGCAGGATGTTTCTGATGCCGTGGTCGATCAAATTCTGAACGCGAGAAGTGGACAGAATTTGTTGAGTAATGGGTTTGGACCTATTATGAGAGCGTTCAGGGGTTTGCCTTGGTGGTTCCAGGAAAGTGCCAAAAGACTTACTGAGACTGATCTTTCGCGTTTTGCGTGAGATCTGACGGAGATGTTTCTTTCGAATTAGGGTGGAGCTTTTGACGGATTCTTTGTTCGATTCGACGGCCTATATAATGACAATATGCTTGTTCTTCTACTTTGATCTTACAGGAGAGCGAAGGCGAAGCCACCCAGTCCCATCAGAGCGGCTGCAGGATGCTGCAAAGCACCAACTGTGGGTGCAGCGCCAGTACTCTTTGAAGTCTGACCACTTGCCGTGCCAGTCACACTTCTTGTATAACTACCTGTGACCTTCTCGGTAGTGCTAGCCGTCCTGCTAGCCACAGCCTCTACCGAAGCAGCAGTAATCGTAAAGGTTGTGTTCCACGCGGTCCAGGTATAGGTAGGTCCACTCACTGGACTAGTAAGGATGCCGTTGACATCACTCCAGGTGCCAGTAGCCGAGTGCAGAGGTGTAGGCTTTGCATAGTCAGAGGCGTTCTTGCCATAGTTCGTGAAGCCGTAATCCGTGCAGCTGAAACTTTGGTTTGCGAGGATAGAAGGACATTGTGCGAGAGTGATGTTGCCGCCAATAAGCGCGGTGTCGATGTAGAGTTGTTTGACGGTGTCTAAAGCAATGTACCCGGGATCCTGGCTTGGACATGTGTCCCAGAGTCTGTCGGATGAAAGAATTAGTCTTGATGGAGGTACAGCAGATAAGATGTCTACCCACTCAGCAGCGAGAGCGCCATAAATACAGCAGTTGCATTGTGGGGCTGGTTTTCCAAGGTAGCTGTATTGGTCGTCGTCATCGTCTACGTCGCCATCTTCTTCGTGGATCTTCTGAAGACACGTCTGGAATCCTTCGAAGACGCTTTCAGACCTATCACGGACGGTCTGAAGGTTGCAACTGCATTCTCCAGCAGCGTCAGCAGGCGCTGGGTAGAATGGCAATTGCAAAGCCGGGGTGTCGGAATCTGGGTCTGGATCATTGCAAGTCTCATTGTACGCAAGCAAAAGCTGTTGGTAGTCACACGAGTAGACCTATCGAACGTGTTAGTGACGCCAGACATTTTCTGGGAAATCAGCAACGATGCAAATACCCTGTTCCAGCAGTTTGTGAGAGCGCAGTCGATTCTGTTTTGCAGACCTGAACACGAGTTGTCAAGGTATTCGTCAGTGTAGTTCTGCGCTTGCCAGCAGGTTTGCATCTCTTTCGGTGCCGCACAATCGGTAAAAGTGAAAGGTGTGTTCACACGATCAAAGAGGCTGGGTATCTGCGTGAAATTGGGCTGAGAGACTTCAATCTGAGCGGAAACCACAGCAGAAATGGCTGCAACGCAGCCTGCGAGGGCATATTTGACAACCATGATGAGGGGCTTCCATGCGACAAAGGAAGAGAAGCGAGGGCACCTACGGTATAAGAGACTTGCATTCCTGTCAGGCAGCCGAGTCGAAGGATTCAAGCACGGTCGCAAGGCAGCGTTGCAATCAAACTTACTGTGCTCAAGACGAAACATGGTTCGACTCGTGCCAGCCTATCAATGCCATAGTATAGCTTTGTCAGTCACCAGCAAGGCGCAGTCCGTTGGTGCAGGATGTTGGTTTATGCGCGTCAAGTGCTTTCGAACTGCGACATGATGTTGTTCTTCAGGAGTCGACCCTTCATGCGCGTCTCCACGTTCCTGGTAAGCGGCTCTCAACCAACAGCTTCGGCGCCCAAACATCCGTGGCCACAAACAGCAGTCAGCTGAACCACGTTCCAACGCGACGGGTATTCGTGCAAGAGAGGAGGACGGCGCAACCGGGCTATCAGAAAATGATATACAGATCTTCGAAGATCCTGTCGATGAACCCCGGCTATAGCTGATCACTTCCGCATTCAATTGCGACATCTACTCTGACGTACATGTCTCGATGACTCGAAGGCTTGTGAGTCAAAACAAGCAAGCTTTTTGTATACAAAATAATAATGGGACCGGTTAGTCTGGCTTTCTATATATGTGCAAGGGTCCATGCTATTTTCCAGTTCTTTTCCCTCCTCCACCACATTTCGAAATGTTCAAGCAGGCGTTGCTGGACACAATCGACGCCGAGCGACATGACCTCATCAGCTTTCTACGAAATCTCACTCGCGCCGACTCCTCAAATCCTCCTGGCGATACAATAGCAGCAGCTTGCGTTGTCACTACTTATTTGGCATCTCGAGATGTTCCTTCCACAATCATCGCACCGAAAAGCCATGCGCCGAATATCACCAGCATATTCCCAGCAGTATCTCAGTCCCCGGTCCATAGTCGTTCATCATCGCTACATCAACTAGATGGCCATACTCCAAGTCCAACCGACTCACCGTTCGAGAGGAGTGGAATCTCAACACCAAAGCCTGGCCCACGTTTGGTTATGAATGGACACATTGATGTCTTTCCTATCTCTGAAGCTGAGAAGTCACAATGGACGCACGATCCCTGGTCCGGAGACATTGAAAACAACAGACTCTATGGGCGTGGGGTTGTGGACATGAAAGCTGGAACTGCGGCAACTATTGCTGCCTACACATATATTTTCGCACATCGACATTTATTGCACGGCACTGCTGTGCTCGAAGCAGTATCAGATGAGGAAAATGGTGGAAAGTGGGGCAGCAAATACCTTTTGAATGACGATGATCGAAGAGAGACATGGACGGGTGACGTAAATCTCAATGCCGAACCTACAGGTCTACAGAGCATACGGTTTGCTGAGAAGGGCACTTTGCGAATGACCTTTTCGGTCAAGGCGAAGAGCGCACATGGAGCCTACACACATTTGTCCGAAGGTGCAATTCGAATCGCAACGAGATTGATTACGGAATTGGTCAAACTCGAAGACTTCTCAGATTTCAAGCTTGATCCTGAAGTGAGGAAATACCTTGACCGGCAGGAAGTGCGAGACACGATCGACGAGGTTATGGGTGCTGGTGCCTCGAACAACATCCTCAAACCGACGGTAAATATCGGAACCATCAGTGGTGGGACCAAGGTCAACACTATCCCAGGGGACTGCAGATTCGAAGCCGAGATTCGTCTACCAATCGGTCTTGTCGCAGAAACCATTCTCAGAGAGATCGACAATATTCTCGAAAACTTCCCTGGAGCTAGCTATGAGGTTCAAGAAGCGGCTTCCAATCCACCCAACTCATGTCCTTTTGATCACGCTCTTACGAGGGCGATAGCGGACAACGCCGAACACATCCTGGGACGAAAGCCAATTGCTATACCGTCGCTTGGTGCTACAGACGCTAAGCACTGGAGGTACAAAGGCATACCTGCATACAGCTATGGTCTTTCGCCGGAGGGTATGGCCGGTATCGATGAGAGTGTCGACCTTGATGATTACATTAACCTTGTCAAAATACTCACGTTGACCGCATGGGACTTCTTGACTGGTCCTGAGTAGTACTGTTCATCTGGTCTTCACAACTCATCATCTGTTCACCATCTACAACTTTACGATAGACATGACACACATTTACACAAAAGCGAGTCTTTTCCTGTACATAACAAGCACTACTATATACCCCAGTTTTCTCCCGCCGCTTTAAGGCTGCCCCTGCTTCTTCGTTTTCGGCTATCTTTGCACAAGCCAGCAAAAGTTTTCTTCCATCGACGAAACAAAGCAATATTTTGTTAGACGAAAAACATCCGGCAAAAGAAGATATCCATGGAGTAGCTGGGAATCGAACCCAGAACCTTCTCCAACTCAGTAATGCTCGAAGAGCAATGCTAAGAAGATGTCATACCACTAGACCACAACCCCTTTCGATGTTAGAAGTTGAGCTGTCATCCTCTATGATTTTTTGCTATGTGCGCTTGGACCGAGGTTCAGCCATGGCCGCTCTGGCTGTCGCAGCTGACCTGGAGGATTTGCAATGCCTGTTTGTCTCAGGTCGAGTGCTGCGAAAGTACGGTCAAAAGGATATAATTCTCGCAAAGCTTGGAAGTAGACAACGGAATATTGCTACCAGACAACACGAGCGAGCGTGGTTATGGCTCCTGATGGCGTAGCAAAGAACCTGCTTGTGTCGATGATGAAGCCAAGCTTCCTTCTCTCTGCTTCGCCGATTAAAAGCCACATCCTTCCAACATCTCAGGCCTTAGAACCAACGTCGACCACGTCATGTAACATTTCGTCGGCCCGGTATACCATGTTATTTAACCGCGATCGCCTGAGGAACCCTCGGGAGGTCAGTTTTCTCTGTGGAGGCTGGTGCGGGGATCGTGGGGCGGACCAGTGATCATCCCAATCGCCTTTGTCGATCATCTGACCAAGTCCACGAACTGCTATTGTTCCTCCAACCAGCGACAAGCATGAAGCAATATACCGCGTGGTGCCTGCGTCCGACCGTGGGTGAAGAATCCTTTTCGGCAGGTTTGCTCCGTTGATATGTAAGGGCAGACGCATGGGTGGATGAATTGAAATCTACCGTGTTGATGCACTGAGAAGAGGCATGCAGAGGTAGGTTGGAATAAATACGGGTTGGATTCGCTCGTTTCTATGAGAGAGTCAAAATTCAAGAGCAGTTCAGCATGAGATTCGTTTCGCTACTGACAGGCGCTGCCGCATTGGCAACTTCGGCTGTTGCTCAATACACCAATAGCACACAGACCGGCGACATCAACCAAGTGAACATCTTCACGCCGCCGAGCAATTACACCATTCCTCGCACCCTCTATGCAAGAACTTTGTTGTTGAATCAAGACTGCGAAGAGGACAATGTCATTCTGGCGACTTGGGAGAACTACCTCTACAACAACAACTCAAACCCATACTTCCCCATCTATCAATCATATGATGGTGGCCACACCTGGTCGGAGCGATCTCGTGTGTATGATCAGGTCAACGGATGGGGATTGAGGTATCAACCTTTCCTTTATGAGCTTTCCGAACCTATTGGCAACTTCTCAGCTGGCACCATCTTGCTTGCCGGTAACTCCATCCCTCAGGATCTTTCCGAGACTCAACTTGAACTCTACGCCAGCACGGACAAGGGATACACGTGGAAATTTGTCTCTCACGTTGCTCACGGTGGCGAGGCTCTTCCCAACAACGGACTCACTCCCGTCTGGGAGCCTTTCTTGATGACCTACAACAACACTCTCATCTACTACTACTCTGACCAACGCGACCCCCGTTACGGCCAAAAACTAGTCCATCAGGTCTCTTCCAACTTGCTCACCTGGGACCCTGTAGTCGACGACGTCGTCTATGACACCTATGACTTCCGCCCCGGCATGGCGATTGTTTCCGCCCTGCCCTTTGGCCAATACATCATGACGTACGAATTCTACGGCGCCAAAGAGGTGGATTTTGCAGTCTACTACCGCATCTCCAACGATCCTACAAACTTCAACGCCAGTGTCGGATACCCACTAGTCGCCACCGATGGCTCTGTTCCCTATGGCAGTCCTTACAATGTGTGGACACCTGTGGGTGGTGATCTAGGCACTATTGTCGTTAGCTGCGGTAATCTCGGTCAAGTATACTTGAACCACAATCTCGGTGCTCCGAGTGCGTGGACGAAAATCAAGACCGTAGAGCCTGCGTCGTATAGCAGAAGTTTGTTGGTCTTGCCTGGTCAGGAGGATATCCTGATTGCTGGGGGTGGTGTCTTGAACGGTGAGGATAATTCTGTTACGGCAAGTTCGGTCAATATTAAGCCCAAGGCTCCTGCATTTGCCTTCTGCAATGTCAAAAGATAAATGGCCGATCTCTATAGAGGTTGTATATTGCAGATATGGTGTATTTTAAACACGATGGATTCCTCACTTCTTTTGACCAAAGCGCTAGGATCAAAACGTGCACAAAAATGAGATTCAATCAAACCATCATGCTAATCCCCGGTCGTTCGGGAACTAGTTTCCTCGTAGGTGGATAGAGCGTTTAGATAGGTTACTCCGCACCTATGCAAATCAATACCCCCATAATCTTGTCCCATTCTTTACCGGTGATGTGGACTCATGGATCTTTGATTCAAGCCGCATCTTTGAGAATCGACAACGCGATTGTTGTAATCACGAAGAGAATAGACAATCACTGTACCAGATACAAACAATATCGACTTGCTGAATGGTAGACTGAGTGGTGCTCTTCCACTAAAATGCTGTCTCATGTGTATTGCTCAACCCGATTGATACTTCGTTGATCGTCAAATGCTTGGTTGTTTGCGAATCCTTTGATTTTATGCCTCTCCATCGAGCCCACACTGCATAGTCTGACTACATCTGATAGCTCGTCTCTCCTCCAAAAGAAGATGACTCTGAGCCAAGCCCGATTTGGCTTTATCTCAATGGTGATATGCTTTTGTTCAGCATCAATCTCATGTTGCAGAGAGTCGTGAACCGAAGCAGAATCGTGCGCGTGAAAAGTAAGAGGTGCTTGATGTACAGCTCCAAGGGTCCAAGTGATGCTGTGAGTCGTATTGATGCGTATTCGAGCTGGTCATGAGGTAGGCATAGCGCAAGTCTTGTTGAAGTCGGTCTCCAAAAGCCCTGTCGTCGGTAGCGCAATTTGTCCATCTGAGTGTTGCATGCTGACCCATATCGTTCCAGCAAAACCACATCACCCATCAACAGATAATCCCATCATTCTCAACCTCAACCTTGACCTCTTGCTCCCCATCTCCCCCTTGTTCTTCCTCCTCTTCTCATTCCTCCTCCTCCTCTTCTCCGCCCTCTCTTTCTCCTCTTCTTCCCTCGCAACCTCCAACCTCGTCCCCAAATCTACCGTCTCCTTCGCCTTTTCTTCTTCTCTTTTCCTCTTCAACCACTCCAACCTCTCAACCACATCTTCCAACGTCGCTCTCTTGACTTCGCCACTTTGCCCCGTGGCGTACAAATGCTGTTTACTGTTCAAATGCTCCACAAATTGTAGATTGTCTTTGAATGTCAAGTCACAAGCATCGCAGTAAAACCCCGCGCCTTTGCCCTTTTTGCCCACTGCCGAGCCCGCAGGCACCAACATGGTCTTGCCGATCTGTGCAGAGACATCCAAGCGTGCTTTTCGCGCTTCCGTGTCGCGAGCATCGGGCGGTGTACTGGCTCGTCGGTGGTACTTCTTGCCTGCAGCGGCGGCTTCGTATTTTGCACGTCCTTCGTCTTTGAGCTTTTGTTCGCGCTTTGCCGCCTTCTGCGCATATTCTTCGCGATCCCAGGTTTTGCGGAATGAGGTGTCGCTGGCGGGGGCACCGCCGTAGGCGCCTTTGCGATCGGCCATTGGTGGTTGCTTTGTGAAGATGCAGTGGGTGTGATGAGCAGATGTGATGAGCAGATGTGAGGTTCGGGCGAGTCTGCAATGTAGAGGATAGTTCGGTGATGGGCGGGGCGGAGTTTGGTGATTTGAGAGGCTTGAGAATTGATTTGTGATTGAAAGTGACGAAAGGTTAAGTATGGCGCTGCGAGCTTTTGAAGATGGGAGAATGTGGGGAAGCTCTTTAGACAGGGTCACTCGGTTTCCAAAGACATTACCCGTATTCAAGACTTCACTTCATGACGGAAAACAGGTCTGAAACAACAAAATTATGATATGTGGATGTCTTTACCGTCTCCAAGAGTCACAACATACAGTAATATGTAATTAGGGCATGTCCTTAGTCACACATGGTTCATATACTTCACGAGATTGTTCCCATTGATTACGACCATCCTGAGACACCAAAACTGAGTTTGAAAGCAAGAATAATTCTTGAAGCTGCACTAGTCTTTATGATTGCCACTCCCATACTTCGTCAATAACGTTTTGCCACCACTCGGCGGTCCCAGCAGCAGACTCCTAATATCTATCGTAGCCACCTCTGCCACGGCCACCACCTCCTCTTCCTCCACGGCCGCGATATCCGCCGCCATTGTTGTCTCTGCCACCATTGTAGCCGCCACCTCCGTAGCCTCCTCCGTTGTTGTAGCCACCGCCATTGTTATTGTAGCCGCCACCATAACCGCCTTGATGCTGAGGAGGAGGAGGGACAGCCATACCAGGCATCCAGCCTGGAGGTGGCGGTGGAGGAAGACCGCCACCGCCATTTCTGCCAAAGTGTGCTGCAGCTTGTGCAGCAAGACCAGGTGGGAGGTTCTGGAAGCCGCCGGGAGGAGGTGGTGCGCCGTAGCCATTACCACGACCATAACCATCATTACGGGGGCCGTTGTTATAGCCTCCGTTTCCTCCGCCTCTGCCACCTCTGTACCCGCCATTGTTTCCTCCATATCCATTGTTGTTATAGCCATTGCCACCACCACCACCACCAGCATTGTAGTCAATGCGGCCACGACCTCCTTGATCATACAGTGGCGCTCCTCCAAACTGTCTACCTGACTTTTGTGACTTTTGCCTTGTTGCTTCAATGTCGCTGTAGTCAAGAACAGGGTTGGGAGGTATTAATCCAGGCAAGAGCATGCTCTTGTGGACGGTGTTGGTAGGAGGCATGACGTAGTGGACAGTGATACTTTGATCGTCATCAATATCCTGGAATGGTGTAGCGCCAGGAAGGGGGAATGAGAGCGATGATGAGGGAAGGTAATCCTCATTCTTCTCGACCTTACCAGCCAAACCCTCAGACACTTGAGGGTTCAAGCTGAAGTTGCCAGCATTAGCCTTTTTGGAGTAGAAATTTGTAGCCACATCCTCATACAAAGGATGTTTTGTGCTGAAGAGCAACGCATCGTGACCGAAAGCGTTGCGAGACTTTTCGTCTTCGGTAAGAAGGGGATACTTTGTGGCCATGGCATCAAGCAAGCGTTTCGCATCGATGAACGGCAAAAGGGCAATACCTTGCCAGGCAAACTTCTTGCCATTGAGATCTACCACAAAGTCTTCGGGGTAGAAGTCCTTGATGTCGGAATCTTCGTCAGTCATGAGAGGGTGGAAGACGGCGGGCAAAACGTGATTACTGCGAGCCGGCATGACACCCATGAGTTGCTCGTAAGGTCTGAAAGGTTTGCCCTTCTTAAAGTCAAGGGTCATTTTCTCAAGGTCAACGAAATCAGCTGCAAAAGGAGCGTAGTGATGGGGGTAGTACCAGGTCCAGCTGGCACATCCCTGGAAGTAGTAAAGCAATACCCAAGCAAGACCCTCGACATAGTCACGAGCAACCTGGTGGCGGAAGTCGATGTCTCCAGCTGGGACATGGAACTTCTGCTCGTAGTAACGATCAGCATAACCAGGCTCCCAGAGCATGACAGTGTCCTCGGCAGGAGCATCGGGGTCCTTGGCAGGACCATCTTGAGCCGGATCAGGAGAATTGCGGCCGGGAGTTCCAGAATCGTTATCATTGTCTTCGACCTTACGTTTGCCAAGAACCGAAGCAGGAGATGTCTCGGTCGAAGCATCAACAGTGCTCATTAGTTGATCGACAGCATCCTTCTGAGATTCAGCAGGAGTTCCGTTCTTCTGAGCCATCAGCTTCTCTTTCAAGACAGCTGCAGCGCTTTTGTTGGCAACGTTGGCCTTGTTGACAACCATATCGTGGGTCATGTAACGAGGGTCGGCACCAGTTTGAGCAGAACCAGGGGCAAATGTAGGCAGGGCGTTGATATCGGGTATCATCTCACCACGCTTGCGACTGCCCATGTACTGACCAGCAGGAGTAGCGGGAGCATCGCCCATGTCAGGGCCACCAGATCTACGAGCGCGCTTGTTTGCCTGTTGAGCCCTACGTTTCGCGGCAGCGTCCTTGCGCTCCTCGACCTCCTTTCTACGCTTGAAAATAGCATCTTCTTGCTTGGCAAGACCCTCAAGAATGAGCTGAGCGCGAGCGAGGTCAACATGACCGTCCTTTGTGACATAACCTCCCATTGTAGGAATATTGTCTTTCCAGATGGCGATCAACGTGTCGATACCCTGTTCACGAATGTCCAGAGAGGGCAGATGAGGCAAGAAATCGTTTCCAACAAAGAAACACATGAAGACCCAGTCGTCCAGCGCGCGTTCTAGGTCGAATTTGAAGGGCTGGTTAGGAACACTCATTTCGACAGCCAGGTACTCGCGCAGAACAGCAACATGCAGCCAGATAAAAGGCTTCAGAGGAGCACCGCCCTTCTTCTCACCAAAATCGCCCTCCTTCTTGGCAGGCACACCCTTGCACTCAGCAGCCATGTGTCCAGGCTGATTGCAGATGCGACAACATCCAGGCTTTGTGTCGTTGGCGAAAACGTCTTCGCGCAAAATGCGGAAATGGGGTTCATGAGTAGCCAGACCCAGCATGATCAAATCAGCATCCAGACCGTACATGACGTGGCGGGTGTTAGGGTCGTGCTGGGGTGAGTTTCTTTGAGAGCGCACAAACTGCATGATCTTGTGCTCTCCCTCTCCAGGAACAGTTGCATCGGAGATGATGACCTTGAGCTTCTCCCAAGCAGGGTCGGTGTTGAGCTTGTAAGAGCACCAATAGCGCAGACTGGCGGCAAGAATGTCCATGAAGGGGGTTCCGGGAGTGATGGCGTTACTATCCCAGGTCTTCTTTGGCTTGCCATCTCCACCCTCGGGCTCCTTGCCTTGCGAACGGAGCATTTTGAAGAATTCCTCCTTTTCCTTGTCCTTCTCAGCAGCTTCCTGGGCGGCACGGAAACGTCTTGATCGTTGCTGGTTCATCTTTGCTCTGGGGGCGACACCGTCGACGGCGATCATGAGAAGCTTGCGGGGTCTGACCATGTTGACAACACGCTCGGTATATTCGAAGACGGCCAACATCATGTCCTCCTCAGTCTCGGGAGGAGGGCGATCCTCAGGATGGGAACAGGGATGAACGATACCGTTCATGTCGAGATACAGGTTGTCGAATTCTTCGCCATTGGGATTGGGCTTGCGGGCATCGATGGGGATCTTTTCACCGTCGACATCGATGGGATGGTCCTCGATGACGGGCGAGATGATCTTGGGGTACTTTTGCGACAGCCATCTGAACAAGGCGGGAACACCCATGTTGGCGTGGTGGTCGGGGGAGTTCTTGGTTGGTATTGACGATTTCTAGACGGAGCTCATCGGGGTTTGCAAAGGTGACGATCTGACCGGGTGTGCTTGACTGAAAACTGGCAAGGAAACAGGTCAAGTCAGTGGTTGCGACCTGGATGACGCGGGAAACAGGGGCGACAGAAGGATGCGAAGGCGCAAAAATGGGACAAAGTCAGCTTGACTTCTTAGCAGAGACTGACTTGACTTGAACGCTTCATCGACTTGCGGAGTCGCGCTCGCTCCACTAAGAATTGCACGGCTTTCGGACTTAAGAGACTACTGACTCGGATTGTCATGCTTCGTATCGATACACGACTCGCGCAAAGTGGAATAGGAGCTGTCCTTTTTGGTGGCATGGTCATTGTTTTTGGTCACTTCCACTTTCGGATAGATGGCGTGAAAGAGATCCGAACATGTTGAAGGCGCCAATCAAGCAAACAGCCGGCGACACCATCGCAACCCTGTCGTCGCGCCTGTCATCGGCCACTCTCCTCGAAGACAGACGTGCTGCTATCCTCGGTCTGCGCTCATTTGCCAAACAATATCCCGCTTCCGTCGCCAGTGGTTCCCTCCGCGATCTCATTGCTGTCCTCCGTACCGACGGTCTTGGCCTGACAAAGGATGGAGAGGGAGATGTCGACACCGTCCGTCTGGTCCTCGAGACACTTCTTATGCTGTTCGAGCCCGATCGTGAGAGCCCCGAGGCCAGCGAAGACATTGCCCTGTGGTTGGCCGACGAATTCAGTCAGGTATGTCTTCCCCTTGAGAATGACATGGTTTGCGCGAGACTGAGCTAAGGCCCAGCGTCAAGACAACATTACCATTCTGCTAGACCTGCTCGACCAACCCGACTACTACGCTCGCATCTATTCTATCCAACTCCTTACTGCCATCTCGACCTCCAGACCTGAGAGAACTCAAGAATGCATCCTCCAGGCACCACTCGGAACTGCTAGACTGGTCGGTGTCCTGGATGACGGAAGAGACGCTGTGCGAAATGCTGCCCTGCTGCTGCTGGTCGATCTGACCAACGTCTCGCAAACTGAGTTGCAAAAGCTCATTGCTTTCGAAGACGCCTTCCAACGTACCTTCAACCTCATCCAGTCCGAGGGCGGTCTCTCAGAAGGTGGCATAGTGGCCCAGGACTGTCTCTCCTTGCTTGCCAACCTCATCCGTCACAGCCACTCCAACCAGGCCCTGTTCCGCGAATCTGGCTGTGTTCCGCGCTTGATCGAATTGATCAAGCAGGCTTCGACTGTGCCTGACGGAGAAAACGACTTCAGCCGAAGCGATCGTGAGAAGAATGCTTGGGGCTTGCTTGCTGTCTTACGTCTCTTCCTCGAACGTGGTGAATTGGGTACCAAGCAGAACCAAGATGTCTTCTGGCGTAGTGGCGTGCTACACCTCGTCTTGACTCTGGCATTCGATGAGAGAGCCGCTCCACACATTCGCATGAACGCCCTAAAGACTTGCGCTGATGCCATCATCTTCAACGCTCCGTTGCAGGAGGCTTTTGCTTCATTCCAAGTCCCTGTCACAGCACAAGCCCCTGCTCCCGTGAATGGCGTTGCAGCCAAAGTCCAACCCAAAGTCATGTATGTCATTGAGGCTTTGCTCAACCTTGTACTTTCTGCTTCGCCCTCTCGTACCCCTGAATTGCGGTCTGCGGCCTGTTCCCTGATCAAGGCCTATTTCCACAGCCACGATCGTATAAAGCTTCACTTCCTTCAGCGAGCTATTGCTGGATACACAGAGGGCGAAGAGGAGGATATCAACATTCTCAGCACACTCTTGAATGGTCCTCAGCTCGGTCCCGCCACTCCCGATCCACCTCGCTTCGCCTTTGCTAGTGATATCACATGCCAGCTCTTGTTTAACTTGCAAGACGCCAAGTCCATGCTCATGAGTGTGTCTGAAGGCGATGCTGACAAGGGCGAAGATGTCATCACGGCCATTCAAACCCTCTCCGGCCATCTTCTTTCATCCTTGCAAAACGACCTTGACCCTCAAATCTCCATCTCATACCTGAATCTACTCATCACTTTCCTTTTCGACGACCCCGCAGCTGTCAACGACTGCCTAGCGGAAGGTTCTTCTCTCATGGGTGTCTTGATCGATAATGCTCTTCTTACCGCAAATTCACAAGTTGCTTCAGATCCTATCAAGTCAACGTTACCTGGTCTCTCAGCTATCTTGCTTGGCACGATCTACGAGTTCAGTACCAAAGACAGTCCCATTCCTCGACGAACGTTGCATCCCCTCTTGACCTCCAAACTTGGTCGACAAAAGTACTTCGATGCTCTATTGCAGTTACGCCAAAACCCCATCATCCGCGATTCTGAGTTCCTTGCACCTGAGATTGAAGGTGCTGCTATACTGTTTGGCGACGAGTTTGTCGACTGGTTTAAAGATGAGTATGGTCGTCTCAAGCGAGTAATAGATCGCGAACCTGGCATTGAGGTCGTTCGTCCTTCAGACGTTGGTGTAGATCGCGACGTTTTGGATGACTTACGGGAGAAGATCAAAGCTCGCGATGAGAAACTACAACAGATAGAGCAGGACGACCTGGCTGCCAAGCAGAAGTCAGACCAAGCCGAAGCAGAACACCGCCACCAGATACAAAGCTTGCAATCTTCACAGCGATCCATGGAAGCCGAAGTCGAACGCGTCAAGCGTATCAACGAAGCCCTGCAACGCGACCATGACACTGAGCTTCAACGAGTATCTGGCGAACTGCGCAGTCAACTTGCACAATTCCAACTCGAGAGCCGCAACAACCTCCAAACACTCCGCGATCAACACAAACAGGAGCTTGAACGTTTGAAGGGACAACACGGTGCTACTCTAGCCAGCGAGCGATCTCTATGGGAAGACAAGGCACGCAAGGCTGCCGAGCAAGCCACGCGCGACCAAAGGGCCGCTGTCGATAAGGCTGCAGAAGAACATCGCAAAGCTACAGAGCAGACTGCGGAGGAGCAACGCATGCGCGCCGATCAAGTCGCTTCTGAGCATCGCAAGGCCCTCGATGACCTCATCGCTACCGTACAACATAAAGACAAGACAATCAAAGAGCACGAGGCTACCATCTCTGATCATGCTCGCAGCGAGAAGATTCTCAAGCAAGAACATGCTGCTACAACAGCCGCTCTCGAAAAGCTTCGTTCAGAATTCGATACAAACAAGTCTGACAAGGCTAAGCTGGAAAAGGAACTCGAGACAACCAAGACCTTGCAGAAGGACCTCCAACAAGTCAACACAAAAGCTATGGCTCGTGTCAAGACACTTGAAGAAGAAGCCAAAGCCCGAGAAACCAAGATCCAAACCTTCAACTCTGAGATTTCCTCCTTGCAATCGGACCTCGACGCCAAGCAAAACAGGATCTCCGAGCTTGAGCAAGAAGTCTCAGGTCTTAAGCTGGAATTGGAAGGAGAAAGAAAAGGATACAATGATCTTGAAGCCGAACTCAACGATCTCAAATCCGCACACAGCAAACTCGAGACGTCAAATAAGGACTTTGAAACCCAAATCTCCGACCTCAAATCCAAGGCTAGTGCTTCCGATTCTTCAGACAAACTTAAAGCACTAGAGAAGGAACTGGCAGACACAAAGAAGAAACTCGATACCGCTTCTAACGAGTCCAAGAATAAGAAAGCTTCCAACGACGACACCACTGCAAAATTGGAAAAACAATTGAAGGCACAGAAACAAGAGCTTGAAAAGGAAAAAGAAGAGGCCGGTAAAGCGAGAACAGAACTCGAAGATATGTTGATGGTGCTTGCAGATCTTGAAGAAAAGACCAAGGGATACAGGGAAAAGTTAAGGAAACATGGGGAGGAGGTTAGTGAGGATGAAGACGACGATGATGATGAAGATGACGACGAAGAGGAAGAGGAGTAGAGATAGGAATGAGTATTGTTGCTGATGAATTCACCCGTTACCTTCGCTCGCTAGCCGCGCTTCTTTCTCTCCTATGGATATGCTGTCCTTTGCGCCTTTACATCTCTGCACTGATAACTTTCCCAGCAATGCGTCAGCAAGCTACGGCTAGCCCGGTCGATTCTCTGGCTAACGGGCAGAAGTGTATACGCACAAAAAGAACCTCAAAATGGAAGACGCGCTCGACCCGATATCGATTTCTGGCTTTTGTGCTGGCCTCTCAAAAGCCAGAAACTTGCCTTATTTGTTACAATTACCATCTTGGCAGTCAGGAAGCTGATCAACTTGTCAAGGGTGCAGAGACGAAACGTACCCTATGCAGAAGCACTAGTCTCTTTGAAGCAAAAGTTGCAAGATGCGTGAAGGGGTTTGTGGTGGGGGTGCTCGTTGTAGTACGAAGATGAGGCTGTATACACCGTATACGCCGCTATACTAGAGCCCAGAGGAGCCAAATTCGATTTTTCCTATGGGAGAGTTTTGACTACTGTGACATCTGGATTCCTAACAACTACTGGTTTTCCAAGTTTTTGATGGAGGGGGAATCCTGCTTTGAGGCTTAAAGGCTTCGACTGCACGACAAAGAACCACGCTGCGCAGTGCGTTTATATATAGAGAATTGAAAATGCATCATGTTCTTTAGAGAAGACAGATATTTGTGGAATACAATCACCGCATTTGCATTTCTTTCCTTGACTCTATTTGATATGCAGAGAATTCAGGACAGTTGCAATCAACATAGGCAGCATGGGACCACAATTCGGGAGATACAAAAAGATGCAATGTCCAGGAGCTGCAAGCCGTGCCATCGTTGAGAAGAAGGAACAAAAGCAATCCCACAAGACACAAGGCAAGCATAGCCATCCATTTCTCTGATTGATGTCTTTTCAAGTAGTATCCTTCCGGTTGTTCTTATACCTTGCACTAGTATATAGAGCTACGCTGTCACCGCATTTGACTTTCTAGGCATTCCCGTTGATTTCTAGAATTCGCATGGCTCTTTCAACCCCGTCAAGGGCGGGAAAGTTGTTAGTGATGCTCTCTTGCCCGTCGAGTACACCATGGGTGCCGCCTGGCAAGCAGCTGACTTTGAAAACTCATACCCGGCAGAGATCAAGGACAAAGTCAATGCCGAATGGAAGGACATGGGTGTCGAGTGACCGCATGGCAAATGGCGAGAGAACCCGCACGGGGCTCTGTCATTTTATTGACATAGTCTTGTTGAGGCGAAGCTCACTCGATGTTGTCCAATCCTACAGCATGTCAATCAAGCAATACCGAAAATACACTCAAAATGACGTCTCGTCAAGACCACTTCTTTCCGTTGTAGTGTCATCAGAATTGTATAACAGCTTCGCGGCCGAGGTGTATGATAGAGATCTGGTCATTGTTCAGAACGAACAAGCATGCTGATATGGTCGTTGGATAAACGTTGACAACGACAAGTGTGCGTGCCTGCATGAGTCAGCGGAGCAGAACAGCTGGGCACAGAGCTCAGGCAGGAGGGCGACAGTCTCCCTATCAATTGTGACCTGACAGGACAGGCTTTCAGGCATCAAGCGCGTACACCACGCGCACTATGTTCGCCATGTTGTTATCATGTCGAGTTAGTCTTGCGATGAGAGAGGTGCCTCAACGGCGCCTCCTTACGTTTGAAAGGATTCCAGAAGATGCCGATGTCTGTCAGGAGAGCTTGCCGTCGCTTATTTTCTCGTAAGTTATACTGACCGCAAGACAGGTTTCTCGTGGAGGCTTAGCTAGTGTTTCAAGAAGCAGCCGTCTATCAACAGGAGCCAAGAGTTTATGCCAGCTAGACATGTCCATTTAAGGTATATTGTGGAAGTGATATAGACGATCATGCTCTTGCCTTGAATTAGCGGGACCCGACTCCGCCCTGCAGGATGCACGCCCTTCCCTGGCGCCGCAAATTTGGACCCTTGGAGTATGGTATACGAGCATCGCCAAGCTCGAAGGAATAGCAACTTCTTGGCCTTCGGGTTCACCGATTGATCCTGCAGATGCTCAAAAGGTACCAGTCGTGCTCTTGATTCTGGACAGCATACAACCGCTTTCCTCACTTGCCATTAAGCTGCCATCATGGTGTCTGTCTGCGCTCTTGTCCTGACTCTGTTGCCATTGGCTGCTGGAGCTGCTTCTCCTGAGTCATCAGACCAATCGTCATGTGTCAACTCGGCTGGCTACGACGACTGTATTGCAAATGCCGATACGGGGTTCAGTACCTGTGTCAGCGACTGGTGTGGGGGATCGACTTGTGTTGCGAGCTGCAAGGGCGACGCGACTTGCGTTATGAACAATTGCCCTAGCGTTGGTAAGGACTGTATCGACATCTGCGAGTGCCTTTGCAACACCAAAGCTGTTGCTTGTGCCGCACAAGAATGTTGGAATCAGGTGTGTCTTTGAAGGTCTAGTAGAATCACCCTACAGTCTTGCTTACATGCTTGCGCAGGTCTACTCGTGCGGATATGATCAACTTGTCACCACAATGGTAGAATCGTGTGATCATCGCGAAACTGACCTGGATGCCATCCCTTACTTCCCTGCACCAGACTCAGCACCAGGATCGTGCAGCTGCAACCAAGGCAAGCTGTACCTGACGCAGGTCAAGATTTTGCAACATCAAAACGCAACAATCACGAACACAACAACTTTTGAGGAGATCACAGATCCGGATGAGCAAAGACTTTATCTCAAGTCGACTCAGTGCTGCACCAATGCTTACCTCCAATCCTCGTACGTTTATACCCTCCACATAGCGCTAATACCAGCTAACACTTTGCTCCTAGTTTCCGAGAAATTTGCCCAAACACGCAGCCGTCCCTTCTACTTGGCGGCGACTTGCTTGGCAAGTCAAGTGCCGCTAGTTCTCCCGAAGAAGATTGTTCCGTGTTGTTGCCCAAGACCGACTGTGCAGGCTATATGGGATTCGCCGCAGCAGTGGGCGATGACATGTCCACCTACTATACCGAGGACAAGCTTCCACCCAACGGCACCGAGACTCTGTACAACAAGGAAGGCGCGCTGGCAACGCCAACCCAAGCGACCATTGTTTGGACGCCGGGCTCAGGAGAAACACCTATCACAATTGTAGCCGCGCAGGCAAGCAAGGATGCCGGTAAGGGATCTACGACTGCGGGAACAGGCGCAACGGCAGCCAGCAAAGCCAGCAATGGAGCGACTTCCGGCGCTCAGAGTGCTACTTCGACTGCCGCTTCTGCTTCGACTACTCCCAATGCAGCACCAAGAGCACATGTATCATGGTTGGCTATGGCGTTCTGTATGGTTGCGATGGTTGCTTGCTTCTAAAGAAGTGCCTATTGTGAGCTCTGCTGTGGTAGTGACAACGATGGCAATTGGAGAGGCGGACCTTTCATTGTAGCGCGTTACTATCATTGAGCATAGCTTTGCGTCGAATGCGATGGGGGTTGACCTAGGAGTTCACCGAGACATGAGAAGACACGGTAGTTTTTGAATTAGTGGGACGTGGAGAAACATGTGGAGGATTGCGTTCCTTCGGTTCTCGGCAGGAGGCTTGTGACCGTTGACAATAGATCGCCTCGCTCTTCATTACAAACGTCCCTCAACCCAGGTGTTTGTCACTGGCCGACTTTCAGTTAATGACGACTGATCGATAACAAAGTGATGGAACAATACTTCAAGAAATTCTCTCTCAATGCATCACAATAGAACCTTGGAATTCCAACTTCGTAGGATGTCGTCTAGAGTTGAACACAACGTATCTCTCTTCCAAACCCGCCGAGACAAGTGGCACTGGGTCGGCCGAATTCTCGGCGAGCTCAATGAACAGTCAGTCGTTTTCGAATTAGCGGGATGTGGAGAACATGTGGAGGGTTGCGTTCCTGCGGTTCTCGGCAGGAGGCTTATGACCGTTGACAATAGATTGCATTGCTCTCCATTATGAACGTCCCTCAACCCAGGGTTTGTCACTGACCGAGGTTGAGTATGGGCTAAGTATGCTTTAACGGTGGCTCAGATCCAAACAAAAAGCAAGACATATACCAGAAGCGCCGGTGCGACATCTGCAAGAAGGACCATAGGGTCGAGCAGTCGTGAATCCACCGAATTGACAACGTTGTTAAACTTTGCCTGTCGAGAGCGCTATGCGCGCTGTACATAGAGGGTTTCACCAGCACGATTATCTTATAACACATATTTAAAGATAGGAAGAAAGCTTGCAACATCTGATATCTCCATGTTGGTTTAATATTTTTACCTGTCCTTGTTGTCATACATTCTGTAGATGCAAGATGATAGGAGTTTCAATACTTCAAGCGAACTGTCTGCATGTTTGATTAGAGAAGCTTAATGACGTTGCTAAATGGTTGAAGTCACGACTTCTCAACTTGATGGTGAAGGGTCACACACGGAACGTACTCCTCCGTGCATGACGCAGTATTGAAAAATCAACGCCCGCCTGGCCTGTTCTGTAAGCAATATTTGGCTTGCTCCAAACGGTTATGTCTCAACGTTGTGGTATATAGGGCTTTGATAAAACAGGGGAAATGTCCACCCCACGAATTTGCGATTCGACGAATTTTGGCTAGCTATCATGGCTCCTGAAGATGCAATTGCCATTGTTACTTATGTTTGTCTAGTGCTTGCTTGTATCTCTGTATCCCTCAGGACTGTGGTCAGGTACAAATGGCTCGATGTCGGAATGAGGGCGGAAGACTGGCTGATGATTGTCGCATTGGTCAGTAGCATGACACCATCCCAGATTCTGTCGCGTTCTCGATCTGTTGCTATATCAGCATGAATAGCCCTGCTGATCACACTACAACAGCTAGTTTACTTGCCCTTCTGCGCAGTAATTATCGGTTTGACTGTGGTGGAACGTCGGAACCCCATCCTGACTGAATCTAGTGCTGATACGGTACTGCTAGTAAGCTGGACCTCTGCATCTTGAATTGGCTCGAGTAATCGCTGACATATCGTTCGCGTCGTAGCTGCTTACCATTGGAGAATCATTGTTCATGATAACGTCCATTGCTTTCAGGATCTCGCTGGCAATCTTCTTTCGCCGATTTCTCGTCGATCGCACTCAACTCCGGTTGGTATTGGGCGTCACGGGCCTGTACTGTATTTTGGCCACACTTGGCTTCTTCATCTGTCTGCTACAATGCGGCTCATTCGTCCACCTGGCCGCAAGACATATCGATGGCAAATGCATCCCCACGTCATGGTGGAATGGAATTATTTATGCCCACGGTGCCCTTTCAGCATTTGCGGACTGGTTCTTCGCTTTGCTACCTATCCTGATCCTATGGAAATCCTCCATACCAACCAGAAGCAAGGTGGGCGTGTCTATGCTGATGGTCCTTGCCGTTTGTGGTTCGCTATGTGCCGTCCTCCGCACCATCTACGTCGAAACTCTTGATTTTGGCGCTGCGTACTTCGATCCACGACACCCGACATATTATCATGTCACTGCGCTTATCATCAACATGGCAGTACTGGAGATGGGTATTGGAATCACGACGGCTTCTGTAGCATGTCTCATGCCCTTGTTTCGACGTTGTGCGTCTCTTTGCCGGCGGCGTCTACCCGGCAAACCTCAGCGACAATATTTCGACGGGATGCGTGCAGGATATGCATCAACAACCCTTGATGAAACACCGATGGATACCTGGGAGAAATACGCCGGTCCTTTACCCAACGTCATATCTCATGAGGTGAAAACTATGGATCTGGAAAATCTAGGCATTCTGCCGGATGTAGACTCGACGACAGATGAGGATAAGATCGGAAAGAGCTGAATGCTACTTATCAACTTCGATACCCATTAGCGCGCTGAACAAAAGTGCTAGCTTCAGCACCCATGTTCGCCAACACCTTGAACCTCTGCGTTCTCAAAACCATGTCTGAATCTTCTAAGGTTTCGACAATTATCTTTCCATGCAGTGTCTACACAACAGTCTGATCGTACGCTATATACTGTTCTTCAACTGTTGTGATGAGGTCGATCCAGTGCTTCTGAGTGCGTTCCGCTGATCCACGAGTCCGAGATTACACCCCTCGATGCCTGCGGAGTTATTCTGCGCGTGCATCAGAAGCGATGACGCTGCAAAGCCAAAGATGTTGAGTCGATAGTTGATGCCAGCGGCGATAGATGGACGTCCAGGTGCGGTCGAGCTGGTAACCAGTCGAGTGGGATCTAGAGTATCGTGTTAGCATAACAGAGTGGGATGAACACGAAGGCATGATGTTTCCCACATCGCGCCTGTAGCAGCACCAAACCCGTAGCCACTTCCGCGGATGTAAACATAGACGGACAGTTTCTCAGTATCCTTACGAAGACCCCGACGATTTAGAGAATCTCCACTGATGAAGAGGATCAAGCACATGATCTCGTCTTCTGTTAAATCAGCAAAAGCTAGATACGAATGGAATGTATCGGAGTTGTTGGGGGCCTACGGTCGTGGTCATCGTGGACTAGCAACATGGTTGGTCTTGCAGTTCAAGTTGGTTAATTCTTCATGGTAAGACTGTTCCTCGCCTTTATCGAATCGCAAAGCTGATTAACCTGGACGACAGGGCCAGTTCGTTTTCATGTCTCTCTTCCTCGTAATCTGCTCATTACGATCTACTTTGGCTTCACTTCTCTTGTTCTCCCTACTAGATCTTGCCTCTCTCATGCTTGGTATTGCCTACTTGCTGGGAACTAGCAATGCTGCACCGAACACAGTCTGGCCTACGCACCGGTGGTGCTTTCTTAATCCTCGCCGCATATGCCGCCTGGTATGTTGCTTTCACTGGTATGCTCAGAGATACCAATAGCTACTTCAAACTACCCGTTTGCCCTCTTCCTCGACGAGGGATACAGGGGATGGACTAAGATGTATGAGGTCAAAGCAACTCTCCATGCGCACATCCGTACTTGCGGGTATCTGAGGGTAGAGCTGAGTCTGTCAAGGCATCGTCTGCTCAAACTTGCTGCTTGTCACAAGAACATATCTGAGTCATACTTCCGACTTAATATAGTTCCAGCACCGGAAGAAAACGATTACATGCTCACTTGATCCAGTTCGCATGTGCAGCAGCCACAGCGAACTCTGGGTCTTCATGTCTGCTTCCCGTATTAGCGTCGCTCTCATAGGCGGTGTCGGTATCTTGATTCCCTATATTTTCAAGTATTGAAGGACGCATTCTTATTCCTAAGTCACATTTACTGGGCGTGGAACATTGAAGGCTGCTGAACATCAGCATGAACAATCTTGGAGAAATTCATGATTCCGAGGCGGCGTGAACGTGTTCGTTAGTGATTCGAAGCCTCTTTTGACTGTTTAGGGCCACCTGAATACCCGTTCTTCTCGACCTTGGTCGATAAAGATTTCATGAATCTGATGAACGTTCCGGGCGGTGACACTCTCGATGCTCTTCACCCGGACGGGATCGAGAGCGCGTCCATAGATCTTCTGACTGTGTGTGTATTCTATCCCAACCAGATGCAGATCTAACCTGATAATGTGGCTGCCGTCTCATGAGGTGAGCCCTCCGGACATTCGGGACGATGTTGGCCCCGACTCGGCGTATCACCAAGTCCAGCATTCCAGTCGAATCGGAATCTGATGGTCCGACGCCTTCACATGTACGACAATATAAAAGTCGAACGCATGTGATGGTCTTGTCACATTCCTCCAATAACTCATTCCTAGGGTCCTATGCACACAGCTTGTATTACCAGCGTGTCTGTGCACCCAGGACTTGTGCGCACACAGTTGAGCAGTGGTGTCGAAACTTCCTTCATGACACCTGTGTTTAAGTTGATGCGCTGGACTCCGCTATACCAGAGTGCAGAAAAAGGCGCATACAATGTGCTCTGGGCTGCGACAGCTCCCAAAGATCAGATCCAGAATGGCATGTATTACGAACCTGTAGGCAAAGTGCCTGGAAAGGCTGCCAAGGGTCTTGGATAGCCAGAGTTGGTTCACGATGAGCCTCTGGCAGAAAAACTGTGGGAATGGACAGAGAAGGAACTGAGTGACGTTACTCAGTGATGTATGATGATACAATGATCTCCCTGCTAGAGTCTTCACTGGTTCAATCATATATTGAATCAGGCTCATACGATACATGAAATCACTAGATGCGGGCACTAATAGGCGGCACTTCGCGAACAAAATTTTAGGCATTCGATGCCTTCTTAGAGTAGTAAACCATAACTTCCCAGCACCCCAGCAGCGGCAATCATCGGTATTGCTTCGATAGATCACCATGTAGTTGACTGTGTCGATGGTCTAGTACAGATGATTATTACAAGTTTATGCACACAGCATTGCTAAGAAGTTCTAACATGCGACCATGTATTCAGATACGACACGGGATTCTCCCTCCTCTTGTCGCGCATCAACTAGCGCAAGACTCGACCACAATCAAGCACACGACCAACTCTCTGCTTTGTTCACATCCCCGCCGATGTATTTCTGTTGCTTGGGATACATGCAGAGCGGTCTCTGCCTTAGTACTGTGTCTTGCGTAGTGTCGTTATGCCAAGTCGTAGCAATGATTTGGTTGGGCGCAACGCCGTGCTCGACCCATTGCATCATGGCAAGCAAAACATCGTGTTCGGCATCTCTGAACCCCGGGACGCCGTAGACGCCTGGGTTCAGAACTTGGCTGCCACCAGCAAAGTACCAAGGTGCAAGACCTGGGGCAAAGTTTCCGCTGCAGTGACTGTTGGATGATGACCGTGGTTAGTTGACTGTATCATAAGAGATCATGTTGAGAGGGGAAGAGGCTACTCACCCCATGCCAGGGACCAGGAAAAAGCGGAAAAAGTCATCCAGCTCGATGCCCCTCGGTGCAAGCTCACGCAAGATCTGGGAGTACAAGTACAAGGTGCTGCCGGTCGGGATCAATTGATCAGCCATACCATGGTACATAAGCAACTTGCCGCCATGTTTCTTGAAGGGTTCGAGGTTGTAGTCATCGGCTGTTGCGTTGCCGGGACGAAGCCTTTCGGCATTCTCGACAATACTGTAGTCATAATCCTGCCACTTCCAGTTGGGGCCGTACTGCATGAAAGAGGTCACGTAATCGACACCCAAACTTCCTGGCTCAGGGGCGCCGAAAACCAGACCCCAGCCAAGCTCACTACCCTTCCAGTAGTGAGGGAACACCCAGGTGTCGTTGGTCTCGAAGTAGTCATGGTAGATCTTGAAGAGAGTGGTCAGCTGAGGTGCCGTCAAGCACTCAGACTGGTTGATATTTGGAGTACAGAGAAGAGCATCCATGTCGAAGTTGCAAGCTTGCGGATCGGAGAGGATGTCGTCTTTGACACCATCAACAGCGTCACACTGTCGAAGGACTTCGGCATTGATGACAGGGAACAAGTTGTCAGGGATATGGGTCGAACCATTGACGGGGAGATTCCAAGTGCCGGCCTTGACTACGAATGGGGACATGTGGGTCAGGAACCACGCGGGAGCTCCAGCAACAACGCCATCAAAGTCTTCGGGGTAGAGCTGGATGTCACGGATACCTTGGCGTCCACCTGTTGAGCATCCTTTGTAGTAGCTGTACTTTGGCCTGTAGCCGTAATAGCTTTGAGTCAATTGCTTACCCAGGACTGTGGAGCCATGCATGGCACGGTAACCCCAGTCCTTGAGCTTATCCTGTTGTCCGTATGCCCACGTACCATCAAAGGCAGTGCTGTTGTGTCCAGTATCTGTCGACATGACGGCAAAACCATATCCTAATCCACCCCCCTGACACCTAATTAGCAATGTACCTACAAGTCAGAAGTCCGCTTGCTTAGACCTACCATATCCAACCAATTGATGCCACCAGCATAACCACCGTTTCCTACAGCCCTGGCCATGTCCGTTAGCTAAAGAACACTATGGACATGAGCCAAATCGAAGCACATACAAGAACCTTCCATTCCAATTGTCAGGCAAGAACATGCCAAAGCCATACTGAGAAGTTCCATTCGTGACTCGAATCTGAACAGCGCAGTGAGCTGTCAGATTAGTGGGAGAAGTTGGGTACGCAATATCTCCATTGGGAACCGAGAAAGTTGATCCTCCGGCTTGCCAGAAAACAAAGTCCACACTAGCGATAGAGGGAAGCAAGGCCTGGATACTGGCAAATGAACAGTCGGCTACCGCCCTGCTTACTAATGTCGCCACCAGAGCTGTCCTGATCGACATTGAAGTCCTCATCTTGCAAGTGTTTGTGGAAGATATGGATGACTGACAGACTTTGAGCGGCATTCTCATGGCTCTTATATGTCAATGCCATCCGACCTCGCACATGTAGCATTTTGACTCTGCCGGCCTCAAGTGCCGTCTGGCTGAGCATGCGGTCTCGTACGAGAATCAGGGCTTGTTTGTGTCCGCCAGCCAAGAAAGGCAAGAGAGGTTCAAGAAAAACGCGGGGCTCCACACTCTATTGTGCGTGGAGATTCATTGATGATTGCGTTGTGGCGGCGGGATCTCAACCTTGACCGAGCCTGTGGAGGTCTTTGCCCAGGATACAAGGAGGGGTTGTTGGAATCAAGAGCCATTCAAAGCGACGACGAAGTCTGTGGCGCACGTACGACCTATCATCGTTTCGAACGAGCAGGTCAAGCTTCGAAGTGTCGTAAATTGGCTTTCGCGTGACCCGTTCACGCTTCAGGTCAAGCGCTCCGGCTACTCCACGATTTAACCAAGGTTATCGGTAATCCCCATGTTCAGAGTGCTCAGTAGAAAAATATGTTCACAATCGATGTTGAATGAGATCTTGCAAGTAATGTAAACCTTGATCACAATGCCACTCACAGCAGTAGCTCCTTTGTCCACTTCGCCTAAACTTCAAAAGTTGTTGGAACAGTCCACCAGCCACGAGTGAGATAGTTCGGAATGGAAGATCTCTGGATTGGGGAGTTAATTATAATGTACAATATAACCTCAAGATAAGATATATGGTGGTGGAAATCAGACCTACGATTCCAAGAATCGAGATGTAGAATAAATTTCCACCCACGAGCGAAGATCGGCTGCCAGACCATTGAGACTACAGGCCGAAGATGTATGTTCTGTCTGACTGACCATGAGCTAGGAAACGTGACGTACCCACGGAGTAAAGATCGCCGGGAGTCTGAGGACGTTGAACAGTCCTAATTCTGACTACAAGTCGACCTTCATTTGGTACAAGTCAAGTGTTAAGATTGAGTATGACAAAGACGCGTCTACAGAAGCAAAACAACTTATACACAAAGCTGGGCACTTGGAACCCTACACTAGATCTGTAGTCTATCTTCGAGTGTTCAGAACCTCGCGAGATACTCGTGGGGAACCTGGGAGCGATTTCACTGTCGCGTCCAAACTCCTGACGTCTTGAGATTCCAAAACTCACATGTTGTACTCAAACTGATCAGCTTTGATGAGGCACCGCAGGACAATTATCGTCCTGGATTTTTGCTGGGTAGCTCACCTGATCCTCTGGCGATCTTTGAGTTGGGGTCCTTCGGTTAGTGCGTCGGACGAGTCGGACAAATGACGAATTTTCGTGCAGCATCATCAAAATTAAATGAAATTCAATGTCGGTTCCATTCCACACTATGATAAGTCATATATTTCTCAGAATTTCTCTCAACAGATCCACTGCTAAAGTGTGAGTCGTGTGCCAACTGGCGAGTAGCTAATTTCTTAGCGTCTTGGCCATGAGTTATATACCCCAAACTTTTTCCTTAGCACAATCAACAATCAATAAAAAGTCCAACATTGTCGGGCAAGCGAGACTCAACTAACAAATTGCAAGCTAAAGGATTAGGTCATTGACTAATCTCGATTCCAACAGCTCTGGTCTTGCCGACCATGGTCCCAATAGGATATTTGACCTTGTATTGCACGATATAAGTAGAGCCGGCGTCTGCCATGCTTTTCCTTCACAGTCATTCCAGTTTACAACAATCGAAAGACAAGTACCCTTGCCCAAGATGCATTATACAACAGGAGTTTTGTATATCTTGGTGACATTTGCCAGCCTTGTGTCTGCTTTAGTGGCACCTAAAGCTTCACTACATGGCACATCAGCCTGTACCCAACTCGTCACTGCGCTCGGAGCTGCCAAAGTGCAGGGACCCCTAAGCATACCTTATCATACCTCTCAAGAAGATTATTGGAATGCAAAACAGAGTTCATATGACCCCTCATGTGTAGTCTACCCCAAGTCTGCACAGGACGTATCGACAATACTGAAGATCATCAAGACTGCTGGGTCACGATTTGCAATCAAAGCCGCCGGTCACAACCCGAACACTTTCTTCTCTTCCGTCGATAGTGGCGTGCTGATTGACTTGAACTCCATGACTCAAAAGTCATACGACTCGTCCACCACTCTAGGATCCTATCAACCAGGAGGCACCTTTGGCGACATCTACAATTACTTCCATCAGTATGGCAGGACCGTGGTCGGGGCTCGTCTTGCAGGAGTTGGTACTGGTCTTGCTCTGGGTGGTGGCTTGAGTTATCTCTCAGGACAATACGGTCTAGCTTGCGACTCGTTCCGCGAGCTCGAGGTCGTTCTACCCAATGGTACCATCGTGACGGCGTCGCCCACAGAGAATGGAGATTTGTTCTTTGCGGATCGCGGCGGTGGTGGCAACGCATATGGTGTTGTCACGAGATACACTGTCCAGACAAGGCCGTCAGGCACATTCTACGCTGGCAACCTGATATACCTCTTCAAACAAACATCACATGTTCTGGACGCAATCCACAATTTCATGAAGTACAACACCGACCCGAAAGCAGCAATTATCGGCACCTACGAGAAACTCTTCACGCCAGCCGTTGGTGATCTTAATCTGGATGAAGCAGTCATCATGTTCCTTGTCTACGACGGGCCGGATCCCGGCGATGCCTTTGTCAACTTCACCGCACTACCTCATCTGCTAAACACTTTGGGCCCAAAGACTTATCCGGAAGTGGTGAACATGCCTATTCCAATGTCGACAGAACTCAGTCGAGGTGACAACATCTTTCGAGTACAAGTCCATCGACTTGATGACGACTCATACCGGGCAGCCTTTGAAGCGTGGGAGAAATGGTGCGCGGTCAACAAAGGCTCATATATCATTTCCTCCCTCGATTTCCAACCAGTGCCAAAGAGTTTGACGGATGCATCAAATTCTCAAAATGGCGGGAATGCCATGCAGATGCCTGATGGACCGTGGTTCTGGCTCAACTTCTTGCTTTCGACTCCTCCAGGCATCTCGAAAACCGCTTACGATCAAATCCAGAAGAGCTTCAGGGACATGGTGAACTCAGTTCCCAACGCTGAGGGGCTACCACTGTTCATCAATGACGCAAGTTATGATCAGAACCCCTTGCAGACATTCAGCACCTACTCTCGTCTGCAAGATATCAAGCGAAAGTACGATCCCGACGGCTTCTTTGAGAGCTACACAGGCGGTTGGTCGTTTTCTTGAACCTTATCAGTATTGGGTTGGAGGAATATGCATTATATTGTTAGTACCTCCGAGATAGGATCATTACATCAAATGCAGGTCTAGCACCTACATTCGTATATATGTTGTTGTGGAACTGGAATGACCTCAAGGCAGCCTGGACCTGGGCTCATCCTCGTAATCTGTCCAAATTGCTTGATCCCAACACATATGTGTTTTGGCGCAACGAAGAAAGTCCGGAAGAGCGCATGAAACGCAAGATCGATGACCCTACTCTGGATGCTCATTACAAAGTTATGTTACTCAACAGGTACCGAGAGGTGCCGTTGTGGTGGTGGGCTGCTGTTATGGTGATCAGCTGGGTGGTTGGCATTATCTGCCTCTACTCGATCAAGGTAAGCGCCTCTCATGGGAGTTTTCTCTATCGAGATCTGAACTGATGGTGTCATTTAGTCGACCCTTCCAGGCTGGGGCTACTTGCTTGCACTGATACTCACCTTTGTCTTCACGCTGTTCTTTGGAGCTCAATCCGGTATCACCGGATTTGGCTTCAACATCCAGCCCATTTGTCAGATGCTTGCAGGGTACCTCTTCCCCGGTCGTCCCCTTGCCAACTTCTATTTCACTTGCTTTACATATAATACGTCGTCTCAAGCTACACTGCTTGGGAAGGATTTGAGGTTGGCCCAGCAGAACCATATCTCGCCTCGCATAACGTTTGTTCTGCAGATAACTGGCTGCCTTGTGGGCGGTATTTTCAGTAAGTTCATTTACATATGTTCAAGGGACTGTCTCTGATTCCAAGTCAGACTGGGTGATGATGGACAGCATTGTCAAGAACCAAGCTCCAATCTTGCAATCTATTCAAGGCACAAACATCTGGTCCGGTCAGAACGTCCAGCAATTCAACACTCTTGCGATTGCATGGAGCATCGCATCCAAAATGTTCAGTGTGGGTTCGCGCTACGAGTGGGTGACACTGTCCTACCTGATTGGCTTCCTCGTTCCGATCCCCACGTACATTGCCTACCGCTACACCAAAAACCCAGCCTGGGGCTACCTCAACCCATCCATTATTCTCTGGTATATGGGCAACTTATTTGTCGGCATCAACAGCTCGCTCACAATGTTCTTTGTTCTTGCTTTCATCAGTCAGTTCTGGATCCGCAAGTACCACCCACAGCTGTTTGTCAAATACAACTATCTTGTCTCTGCAGCCATGGACGGAGGCACACAGGTTATGGTCTTCATCCTTACGTTCGCGGTGGCGGGTGGTAGTGGGAAAGCCCATCCTTTCCCCACCTGGGCCGGCAATCCCGATCTGAGCATCCATAATGCTGATTACTGCATGGTAAACCCAGCCAATAATGGGTGAAATTATGGCTTTGGACGGGAGTTTTTCAGATTGGCTGTATACCCCAAGGCAGAAGTAGCCCCTTTAATACTAATATGTATCTTAAGCCTCTAGAGGATCCGTATCGAGTACTACTTGATTCGCTCAGTTGGATAATTCGAACATGCTGTTGGTTGACTACCAACATTCTAAAGTCAAATATATATGCTTTTCGCAACAATGACTGCTGGTCTTTGTCCTTAGAGAATAGGAGAAAACATGTTCGGCTTGACAGTTGCTGTATCCGCTCTATCATACATCGATAACAAGCTTTTGATTGTAAACTCTTATGTCGAAGAAGACAATCCGGTGCTGCCCACTCATGACAATTCCAAACAAGAGGTGATATATGATACTGATAGCACTCGCAATGTGTAGGATCGATATGTGTGGTGGGCTCTGTCCTGACCGATGCATGCAGCAAACGAACAATATCTATGGGAGAGCAGCTGTACAACGGGAATACACGATTGGAACGAACATCCATCTTCAGACCGCTTGAGGTGAAGGTCGATCTTCGATTTCTCATCCTCACTGGGGCGGAACACAGATACATAAGTCAAGAAATAATGGTGAAAGGAAACATGCCTAGTACAAAAAAGAGAAAGAAGGATATAGGGAAGATACATAACGCAAGGAAGAGGGAAGGAGGAGGCTAGAAGCGAGTGGAAAGAACAAGATAAGGAGAATGGCAAGATAAGATCGAGAAGAGTAAATCATCCTTCTTCATCATTGCTGATGTAACGTAGCTTCCGATCTTCTTCTTGGGAACCTTGACTTGATGATCCTTCCTCATCTAGGCCTCGGAACTCGGCGTATGTCGTGTGTTGTATTGACCTCACTGGGCGAGTTGCAAGTTGATGAAGCCGACGTAGTATGGATCTCGATCCCAGAACGAATCGCTCATATAGGCCTCAGATATGATGACCACCATAGTAATGAATCTATGTTGTTTGCTAGCGTCTCGCAGTAAAAAGATCTGGCCTGCAGGTGCAGCAAATAATTGTGACCAGTTCAATATGCTTAGTGAGAGACTACAGGAGGTCCGGCAACATCTCCGCGTCTTTGGTCAGCCAACAAAGCTGCAATTCCCCTCTCACGACTGAACCCAGTCTGAGTAGTGCGATCATAGACTAAAAAGCCTCTTGTAAACAGGACAAAGCTCTCCTGCAAATTGATTCCCAAATGCCCGTTTTGCTCACCAAGTCTTAACTGAGCGCGTCTGAATGCACTTACAGAGACATCGTCATCGCACAGCCAGAATTTAAGGACGGCATTGATGCTTGGATTGTTTGCACCGCCATAGTAGGGACGAGAATCGAGGCCAGGGACTGATGTGTGAGTGCTTGCATTGTATATTGTGCCGGGCGGGAAAGCGGCGAGAAGTGACTCCATGATGGGAGCAGCAAAGGTGGCATTGTCAAAGGTCGACGTAGCGGAGTCGGTAGCCTCAGCAAACACCCAGAAGAATGCATTGAAGACCTCAGATGAACCGGAAAGTACGCAGTTATCTTCGACTTGCTCAAACTCTTCGAAGGCGTACATACTAAAGGCGGCAGAGAAATCGCTGAAAGCATTGCCATCGGGACCAATGACAGCAGCAGTATAGTTATTGGTTGGCGTGGTGTTAAATGCTTGAGCAGAGCGGCTATACAGCTCAGTCATGTCTGTATGTCCGAAGTACGAAGGAGCAGGATTGTTGGCGGAAGTGTTGATCCCGTAGGCAGAATCAAAGACGTGGTCTTGAATATATGCCAGTGGTTGATCGACTGTGTCAGGAGCATTCCAGGACTTGGCTCCATGAACAAGGGTGTGATGATATAGATACTCTGCGGTCGTCAAGCCAGAGCGACGGCGGACAACAGCGAGCTGTTTCGGGTATGCATTTGGCCAGGTCGCATTGTCCGTAGCATTCGTGATCAGACTCTGGCCAAGCAGCAGGAGACTCAAGAGTATAAGAGACATGGAAGAAAGGGATGGGAAAGAAGTAAAAAAATGATGATGTTAGCAGATGAGCCCAGATAGCAGAAGAGACTGGTGATGATGGTCTCCGGGCTTTATATACCTCCTGGGAATAAGAGTTCTGAGTAAGAGCATTGTGCCTCACAGTAGTGGTAATCGAACGACGGGCGTGCCCTAAGGAAGACGGGCGTGCCCTAAGGAAGACGGGCGTGCCCTAAGGAAGACGGGCGTGCCCTAAGGAAGGCGGACTTCTTCAATTCGATGACCTGTCAATAGTCGTTGTAGATGAAAAAAAAAACCAAGATGAATCGTATTCACGGACGGTTGGGTCGGGAAGTGGAGGAGATTCTGTTGAGCAGGTGGTGACGTTGGCTGTGGAGGCGCAGCCGATGTAGGTAGAGGGTTGGCTCTCACTATGGGTAATGGCAACGAGTCGATCATTAGATACAAAACATGGGGAGAAAGAATGAGAACCTACGAGAGACAGTACAGATTTGCAATACGTGTAAGGCTAAGGGCACGTTTGATCGGAAATCGATTTGCTTCAAATTTTCGTCTGCGCAATTTTTCACGGTCCCGATGGAGATAGAGACAAGATAAAAGAATCAGTAACAAAGAGTACCAAATAAATATTCTGTATTGCCATCGAGCTGAGCTACAGTCTGCTATCCTGGCCTCGAGCTATCAAGCAACACTTGTTGTGTCATTCCTTCTGTTCCCTGAATGTATTCTCTCTCTAAGCATTATTTGTCCCGAGCTTTCCCCTGAACCTTGAGTCCCAAGTCTTTTCAAGCAGCCAGTGTTCCCATCTCAGTAGCATGCGCCATCCAAAAGATATACATCCTTATGCCTCGCAGGGAAATGCAAACAGCCAAACCATGTAAGCCTCTGCGTAGAGATGATTGTAGTGGTCTCACAATCTGTTGTGGCGACAACGCAGACAAGCACGAATGTGACATTGGCGACATTCGAAGATGTAGTAGGGAAGCATGTCGTTACACTCTTCGCAACGGTGACGGCCATCATGACGTGTCCATCTCTCATGGTCGCATTCGTGGTTGCGACGGAGATCTTCTCTGATCTCAGCGACGAGGTGTTGCTGGCGGATGGCAGCGGCATCTTGAGCAGCAGGGCGAGCAGCTGCGTTTGGTATGACAGCAGCACCTGGAATGGCGGGACGGCGAGCTTCAGGGGTGATGTAGTCGGGGCGAATGGCTGCGACGGCAACAACGGGATCAATCTGAGCGGCAGGGCGAGCGACAGGGGCGTTCTGAGCACTGAGGCGTGCGATCAAGGCCAATTGGCGAGCGACCTCTGCATCGCGCACGATATCGGCAGGATTGATATGGGCGTCCTGAGCACGCAAGTGTTCGATTTGGCGAGCGATATCTGCGTAAGCCACACGAGCGCGCTCGATATCGGCAGGAGCAACTATGCCGTTCTGAGCAATGCGGCGCTCGATCTCGCGAGCGAGCCAATCTGCAGTGACCACACGGGCGAGCTCGGGATCGGCATGGGCAGCGGCGACAGGGCGAGCAGGAATGTTGGCCTCAGCACCGAGTTCGCGACCATGATTTGTTCGAGCACGGGCAGGATTGGCAGGTTGGGCAGGGCCGACGACCTCCTGAGGGATAACTGGGGGAACAGCGGCAGCAGCATCGACACCAGGATCCAGGGCGCCTTCAGGGGGTCTGAAGAGTCGATGGCGAGGGTCGCGGGCAAAGATCTGTTCTGCTCTCTCTTGCAGGCGGGCCTCGTCCCACTGAGGGCAAGTGCAGGTTCTTGGGTTCCAGGAAGCTCCACAAACGTAGCAGAACTGGGCACCGCAAGGGCAACTACGTTGTGTCAGTGACATACCATTGTTAAGAAAGTATCTAACTCACGTGATGTGGTTGCATCCGGTACGAAGGTCGACGATACGGCGACAGCTGGAACAGCGCTGCCAGCCTTGGGCCTCGGCGGTTTGGAGCAGCTGCTGAAGATTCTCATCGCGAGGACAATCGCCACGGTGAGCAGCGGCCTTGCAGATGGCGCAGCTCCGCTTTCCACAGCCAGGGCAGGTCGCGACATCGTCAGTGATGTATTCGGTAGGGATGAATGTCGAACAACGAGGATCAAAGCAGTAGGTTCTATCCTTGGTATCGAGTTCGATAGACTTGTGCTCAAAATTTCTGATGAGTTTGGGATCCAGCACGAGCTTGGCGTCTTCCAGGGGAATCGTTTGTTGACAGCAGCGAGGTGGGTACAATGTCTCATCCTGCATGGACAATTCGAAAAGCTCGCTGAGACACTCGACGCAGTAGTGATGACTGCAGGGAGTTTCGAGAAAATCGAACCAAGGAAAGGTATTGGTACAGGCCACACAAGTGATGGACAACTCGCGATGGTTAACGTCGTCTTCGCTGTTGCCGGTGAGGGTCGAGTCGTCAAGCGGGATGTCAGCGCCCTGAGGGAGTCGTTGTGCTAGCTGGCGGTCTCTCATCGCCTGCTGCTCGGCAGATAGTTCCTCTGTCAGCAAGTCACGGTCGTCGAAAACTGCGCGCGAAATGCTCTGAGCGATGGTGTAATCTTTGTGCGCAGTTTCGACAAGGTTGAGCTGTTGCATTTGGAGTTGGAGAGCGACATTTTCATGTGCATCGCCCTGGGAAAGCGCCGCCTCGATGTCGTCGCGCTGCAGCTGAAGAATGAGAGCAGCTGTCTCAGAGTCTACAGACCGGTGAAGAAGGTGAGCCATCGCTGAGATAGTGGACAGCCACGAAGATAGAGGACAAGCTGTGTTGAATGAAAAAGTGATACACACAAGAACAAGATAACAACAAAGCAAAGCTGGAATAACCGGAGGGTGTGCCAAGTGTATCAAGTGATAGTGAAAGGAAACGGAAATTTCATGTGAAAGATACAACAAACGAACAAGGCGATTTTCGAGGTAGACGTACCACGAAACAGATATGTCAAGGTTTGACTCAATGGGACTCGCCACCAACCATCACTTACAATTGGCAGATAATACTATAGGACTAACATATATCATGGTGCAGATAACTAAGGCACAGACAAACTGGCCTCTTGTTGTGAAAGAATGGGACATCTGTTAGAGAAAGAGAAAGAAGTCAACAGTGTGGATAAGAAAGATTTGACTGCAAAGGTGCCAAGCTGCGGATTGGGCGGAGCGCTCTCCGTCGACCACCAAGAGCTGAACTGAGAAGCCAACTCACTCTCATCCTCAGGTACAATGACATCTTCTTTCGATGCTGGCTGTAAATCAACAAGCTATCGCGGGCTTTCAAGTATTGTTCCAAGACCCCTCCAGCATTTGTCTTGATCAGCTTCTTCTTTTCTACTTGCAAAAATTTGTGGGGAGTTGACATTGCAGTGAGATTGAAAACGTATCCGATCGTGCGACAGAAAGCAGACTACATGTCAAGATTCATAATGCGAAATTGCATTATGTATATTTTTAGCACCTCCCTTCCTTTTGAGAATGAATATGTCAGAAAGCATCAGAAGACGGCTTAGAAGATGATTTGTAGAAAGGAGAACAGGGTGACAGTGTTTTCATGGAAACGATGCCAAGACGTACGAACGGCGAAGGAGAGCTTGGGCCTCTGGGGCAGCATCATCGTCACATGGATGGGAAGGTGCACGGAAAAGGAAACATTGAACATTGCACCTGCCGTCTTGCTCGAGACACTGTGAAAGAGGAGGAAGCATGAAGCGATAGCGAGCTGCAGGCCACAATGCAAGCGATCCTCCCTGGCCGACCGCAAGCGCAACTGCAAGCCGTGTCGACAGGGGCTTTCGAAGGGCAGACGGTCATTTGCTACATCTCGGGCAACGCCCTCATCATCTGCAATGGACCCGACTCGCTGCTGCAGACCATCTACCATGACGACCTCCTTCCTCCGTCTGCGCTTGTCGCCGTCTCGTACGACCACCGCACCGCAAAGATTGCGACAGCCTCCAGCGACAATGTCTACATCTACGTCTTGCGCGAAGAGATCAAGGGCCAGTTGCGCTGGTTCCTCGACATGACCTTCGCTTTGGCTTCGGGCAGCATCCGGACCTTGTCATGGGGCACCGACGACGAGCTGCTGGTCGCCTCGGACGAGCTCCTTCTGCTGTCGACCCAAGACCACTCAATCCGCTGGACTCGTTCCCTGCCGTCGCCCGTGTCGCATGCCACCTTCTCGCCCTCGGCCGCCCTCCTCGCTACCACATCGCAATACGATCGCCTCGTCAAGGTCTGGCGCCGCCTCTCGTTCGAATCCGCCATCTTCGACTACGCCTACCTCTCTCACCCAGACATTGTCACCCACGTCGAATGGAGGAAAGACTCGGCCGACCAAGACGTCCTCTACACCATCTGCCTCGACGGCCGACTACGAGTGTGGAAGACAGCTTTACCACACCAGACCGACGTCCTTGGCCTCTACGCAGATCTTGACCTGACCAAGGCAGTCCGTCCCCTCGTACCCTCAAATCGTCGCTACGCCTTCCTCGTGCCTTCGTCCGTCTTCTCCGATGCTGTCGAGCATGCTGTCAACACTCCAACTCTCCCCGCCGAGCGACACGCCATTGAGTACATGAAAGAGCTTGCTAAGAGGAATCCAGACATTGTCGTTGTTACGGACGATCAAGGACATATGAGCGCATGGGGACTGGAAAATGTCGGTTGCAAGACGAGGACAAGCAATACCGAACACGCCGAGTTCTTCCATGCCACCCATGTCGAGAACCTCTTCTTCGACTTCTCCAAACACGCCCACATCGACGAAGACAATGCCCGCATCATCAACTTTGCTCTACTCGGCCAGCCTGGAGACATTGCCCTTCTGGTCCACCATTTCGACGGCCGGCTGCAGTGGTACCAAGGTCGCGTGCACCATGTCTTTGATCCTTCACCTCGAAAACATCGTATGCGCAACCTGGCTTCCTGGACTGGCCACTCGTCCTCGATCAAGAAACTCATCCGAACCGCCAATGGATCAGCTGTCATTTCGCGCACCGACACCGATGAAGGCGTTGTTTGGAAGCACCGCGCCAAGTTCCTGGTTAGAAAGAGCAAGGTCAAGCTGAAAGAACACATCCACCGCACTGTCCTGCTACAAGATGGTGACTTTGTCGTCCTCCTGCACCACCAGAGCATTTCTTTGTGGGATGCGCGTCTTCCCAATGCAAAGGAGATTGGCCGCTGTCCATACTCAGTCTCTGGCAAGCCGCTCTGCCTCGTCTTACTCCCTGCTCCTGAAGATGCTGGTCATCTCTCATACCTCGCCACTGTGACTGCCGACATGCATGGTGTCGTCTGGGAGCTCGATCTTGCTGCTCCTTCACCAACCATAACCGAGTTTTGTGCCTTCCAGCTCGACCGCATTGAAAACATGTCATACTTCTTGCCCGTCGACCCTGCAGGCAGCTCGCCCGTCGTCTCCGGCCTCTTTGACACCTTCGCTCAAGATGTCGCCGTTTCATGGACAACTACTGGCATCCTCCAAACATGGACCGCCAAGATCGATCGACTGAACAAGTCTGTAATCTGGTTGAACATCTCGACTACCGACACAACTATCCAGGATCCTTCACTCGGCAGCGGCACTTCTATCCGCAAAGCCGCTCTAGTCGACAAATCCCGCTCGACTCTGACCATCTGGGACACCAAAAGTGGACGCCTCGACTACGAGGAGACATTTGAGAATCAAACCATACAAGACCTCGACTGGGCTTCGACTCCTGACAACCAATCCATTCTTGCCGTCGGATTCCCACACGCTGTCTTTGTCTATACCCAACTCCGCTACGACTACGTTACCGAACGCCCTTCATGGGGTCGCATCAAGCAGATTAATGTCCGCAACTTATCTCCTCATCCCATCGGAGATTCTGTCTGGCTGGGCTCTGGCAATCTGATTATCGGCGCCGGCAATCAGCTCTACCTTGCCGGAAATGAGGTCGACCCGCAGAAAGATCTTTCGTCAGATTTGCAGGGCTCAACTCCACACAAGTCATCTACCCGTATTCAAGATGTTGTTCGCAGGCTCAATGGTCCACTTCCTGTATTTCATCCACAATTCATATCACAATGCATTCTTGCTGGCAAGATGGATATAGTCCACCGTATCCTGCTCAATCTACAAAAGACACTCAAATTCTACACCGAGGGTGACGACCTCGACTCTTCCCAAGGCCTCGACATCGAAGACTTCATGTCGTCCACCGAAGTATGCTTTCTTCCTCTTCCGTCTACCGAACTTTGCTAATCACCAAGCAGAAATTCTCAAATTCCAGCAAACAATTGCACAAGTCGTACAGCACTCTCGACATGCAAGAAGAGTCGACCGCTGTTACAGAAGAAGTTGCCCAGTCCTTGGTCTCCCTGCTCTCCGAGAAATCTGTCCCTCAACTTTCGAGTACCGAACAGCTCAGTCTGGCTGATATCATCGAATGCGTTGGCATGGCAGAGAAACATCGCCGTTCAATCGATGAAAATGCAGCTCGCTATCTGCTCTTCTGGAGAGAAACTGTCATGCGCTCACGCCAGTCGTCTTCTTCTGCCGCTGTGACTTGGCGTGAAATGCTCTGGGCATACCACAGCACTAGCCAGGATATTCTTGTCGACCTTGTCACTCGCCAAAACAAGGGGCAGATGACATGGCCTCATGCTCGTGACACTGGTGTCTTTGTCTGGCTCACCGATCGAGAAGCACTCCTCCAACAGTTCGAGGCCGTCGCAAGAAGTGCATACACAAGTACAGAACTCCGTGACCCCGTCAACTGCTCTCTACATTACCTTGCACTACGAAAGAAGAATGTTCTGACAGGTCTGTGGCGCATGGCTACATGGTCCAGGGAGCAAGCTGCTACTATGCGCCTCTTGAAGAACGACTTCACTGACCCACGATGGCGCACTGCTGCAAATAAGAATGCCTATGCGCTAATGGGTAAGAGGCGGTTTGAGTACGCTGCTGCTTTCTTCCTTCTTGCCGATAACCTTGACTCAGCTGTCTCGGTCCTCAGCAACCAGCTTGGTGATGTTCAATTGGCAATCGCTGTTGCCCGTGTCTATGGCGGAGACGACTCTCCCTTGCTGAAGAAGTTCCTGACTGAACGCGTACTGCCCAATGCCGCCCTTGATGGCAACCGCTGCCAGGCAACTTGGACATATTGGATGCTCGGGGAACGATCATTGGCTGTGCGCGCGCTTGTCAGCCCCTTGCATTCGTTGCTCGACCCGCCAGGTTCACCACCGGATTCACTACAAGCAAAGAGTTTCCGAAATGATGATCCTGCACTAGTCGTCCTCTACCAGCAGTTACGAGAGAAGAGCTTGCAAACTTTGAGAGGTGCTCTGATGATCAGCGGCAACGAGGAATGGGAGTTCATCACAAAGACTGCGACGTTGCTCTTGCGCATGGGTTGCGACATTCTCGCCCTAGATTTGGTGCGACATTGGGAGTTTCTACAGCCGCCACCTGTCGCGAAACAAGAAGAACAAGAAGAGGTCGAGGAATTGGTTGCTGAACTACCACGTCGCAAACTGTCAAGGACAACGACTGACGACTTTGACCCGAGGAAACTGCTTCGTCGTCGCAGCAGTCTTGTTGTTGCCGATTTGCCCGAGGGTAGACCTGTTGTGCACGAGACTGGTGCGCCATCTATGCTGGATGGATGGGGTGCGCCATCGTCACAAGGCCAACAGCCCTCTTCTCTTCTTGATCAGTGGACTGTGCCGGCATCATCTGCAGCGAAACCTGCGCCTTCAATGCTTGAGCAATGGTCCATGCCGGAGAGACCCAAGCAGCAGGCCAATCCCGCACCGTCAATGCTTGACAATTGGGCAAAGCCTTCTCAACCTGCCTCCAAGCCCGCCGCTTCGCTCCTGGACGACTGGATTGCGCCACCTACAAAGTCCAAAACGACAGAGACACAACCGAAAACGTCAGCGCCTTCGATGCTTGATAATTGGTCCTCAGTACCTCAGCCCGCATCCAAACCTGCGCCCTCACTACTCGATGATTGGGCTACGCCAATTGCAAAGCCAAAGACAGAAAACGCCAAAGTCGTATCTTCAACGCCATCGATGCTTGACCAATGGAGTTCACCGTCTCCATCTGCGCCAAAGGCAGTCGCCAATCCACCGTCTTCAATGCTTGACGAGTGGACTGCGCCCGTCGCAAAGCCCAGCATCGAATCTGCGAAAGCTGCACCACCTTCTCTGCTCGATCGGTGGACCGTACCTCCGGTCTCCTCCAAACCAGTGCCTACCGTGCCAGACCAGCTGAAGGCACCTATTGTGACATCGTCAGAGTCTGCCGTCGAAGGCTCTCAATTCCTGGCCAACCCGACGATGCCGACTTCGATGCCCAATTCGGCCAACGACGATGCAAAGCCGGGCGAGACGATGGTCATTATCCAAGATCATGGCGCCTCGAAGTCCGAGCCGAATGGGAATGAATCACAGAATGAAGAAGATCCAAAAGCCGAGACGCAAAAGAGTTCGAAGACTGGCAAGATGGGCGACGAGAAAGTTGAAGAGTATAAATTGCCGAAGGGATTGAAACAACCACCACCAGAAGCATTCAAGGAACCCGATCCCAATTCTCTGCTTGATGCGTTTGGATTTTAAGTAGCATAGCGAGGTGTTTTCGGAGTATGTATTTTGTGGTATATGAGTAGTCTCATGGTTGCATGTGGCAATTGCGCCTCATTGTACTATATTTCAATTGTTGCCTGGTCATTATTTCCGTCGTGCCCAAATCGCGCTTCGTGTGGCTGACGGTTGTACGGCTCCCTCTACCATGATGGGTGGCGCGTCATCTGACTTGACGCATAATCCCGCATCCAATTGATATAACCGTCATGTTCGCATTCTTTGATAACCCAATTCATATCACTGCACGCCATATTTATCATCATCGGAAGCGCCATGGAGAAGAGATACATTTGCTCTCGATGCAATCAAGAAATCAAGTCGCACGAAAAAGGTGAACACGATGATTGGCACTTCGCGCAAGATCTAGACAATCGAGATAACGGCGCCGTCGCGATTGCGACTCCGATCCAGTCGCCCACGATGCCAGACAGGAAAAGCAGCAGCGCATCACCAACAAAGTCAAAGCTGCAGCCAGTCGACAGTCATCGCAATGCGACACCAACGAACGGAAGTGCCACCAAAAAGCGTCGCCATGTCGCTCATGTCAACGCTGTGGACAAAGCGGCAGCTTTGCGCGCCCAGAGTGAGGTATGCATTAGGCGCGGACAATTGATTCCCGCGAGCTGAGTGGATGTTTGTGCTTGATGCTGACCTCTGCTTGTCAGCGGGAAATGCAAAACGCCCTCCAAGACGTCCAGATGCGATATCGGATTTACAACACCGAGATCGAGCCCGAACACGACAGCGACTATCCTTGTGCCTGTCCCATCCATCAATATCAACGCATGAAGCGTTCTCGTCGACCTGTATTAACGCAATGGTCAGAGGCAGTCATGTATCCTGGTGAGAAGATCTACCACGACTTGGCACCGCAAACCACCCTCTTCAGTGGCAACCCATATCAACTTCGCGTCACTTCTCCTTATGGCTATGGAGGTACAGCTTGGGTGCAGTCACATCCTCGCCCAAATTACCATGTTAAATTCATTCATCAAACAATCGCGCTGAATAACCAATTAAATCACGAAGCACAGGCCAAAGTTGATGCGATGGAGCCCAAACACAGCATCTGGGATGACAAGACACTGGAAAGCGTCATGTCAAATTTGTCGGTCGCGCCCGAGAAGGGGGCGTCATCAACTCGCGAGGTCGATGCCAAAAGTTACCCAGCTGAGAAAGCGTCCAGCTCTAACTCAACACCACGACCAAACGGGCAGCCTGAGCGCAGCAACACGTCCCGATTTGCAGCGTTCAGAAAAGCTGTAGGTATCAAGTCATCAGATGAGAGAGCAGTAGTCAAATCGGAGAAGGCCATCAACCAAGGCATTCAAGTGCGACACGACATTCTGGCAGAAGAAGCGGGTCGCTGGCCGGACGATGAGACTCGACAAATCGTGGCGCAGTATCAGGACAAGGTCGGCATGGAAAGGAAAATCGCCCATCTTCGCACCCACCAGCCCTTGCAATATCTCCATCTGTTGCGAGCAGGATATTTCGAACCCATACCTGTCGCTTGGGCCGATCAAGCTAGCAGTATACTCACGTTCAACATCGAGGCTGCCGGAGGCTGGCGAGGTATCACACCACAGTGGCGAGGATACGAAGATACAGCTGAAGAACGATTGTACTGGGTGTTGAATCACAGAGAGGGTCCTTCGAATGTGGTACGAATGAAGCCAGACTTCATCTCGGAGATGAATATGGCTCGCGATCGCATGGCGAAGGCTGTGGAACCGCCGCCAGACTACTACTCCGCTGATGATACTTGCCATCTACAGCATACTTCCAAGGGATACTCGAAGCAAGTCATGCCAAGCCCTTTCAGGTCGAGCGATAGGCCAGAAGTACCCACAGACGACACCATGATCCTTCTTGATATATCAGGATCTATGGATTTTGATCCGATCCGTCCAGTGTGAGTGCCCTACAGAGTAAGCTTCCAGGTACCGTCGAGCATGGCTGACACCGGTCACAGTTACGATCAATATCTTATCACTGGATACGCTCCGTCCACTCAGCCAAAGAACAAAGGTGCTTACCCCTGTTTGCGACTCTTAATGATCCTGAAAATACTTACTTTCACTCAATAGATGTTGCAAAAGCTATCATCCGCCGCTTCATCGACGCAATGGCAAACCACGATCACGAATTCAACGGCTACGACCTCGTCACCTTCTCCAGCCACGCTAAGTTCGTCGGCACGATAACTCACACCAATCTCGACAAGACCTGGAACAGGATTGCGATAGGTGGAGGCACTCGCGTCATGACCGGCTGGCAAAAGGTCAAGCAACGCCATTTCGAAAAACATTCCGAGTCTGCGACATACCATCCCGTATATGGCTGGCAAGCAGGACCCCAGACACCCATGCTGCGTTTGCTGCTCTTGCTCGACGGCGAAGCGACAGATATGGATGAATTCGAACTCGAGCTTTTGGGCTTGTCATGGGCGCACGTTACAATTTTCTTGATTGGTGTTGATGGATGTCCTCATCACCATCGCCATGCGAATGAGTTGCAGAGGATCAGTGATGTCAATCATCATGTTTCGTTTGTTGATGCGCAAGGGAATACTCCGGAGAGGTTTGTGACGCATGAGTTGTTGAAGAGGCATTTGGGGTATGATGTTTCGATGGCGGAGTTCCGGGAGCTGGAAGAGTTGCCTCCATACGTAGAGTGATGCAGCGTGGCTATTGGGGATTAGCAAGGATTTGAGCTCTGGAAATGACATATTTGCTGCACTCGAATCACAACCTTGCGTTTTGACCCTCTGACCCTTGTTGGAGCCGCTCGAGATGTCAGGTTGCGCTATGTCGATAATTTCTGGCTGCGGAAACAGCATTTGTGTTTGTCAAGTCGAACTACATGCGTCTGCAAGTTGTTCGGATTGAGGCAAAGGAACCAAGTATGCATCCGAGCAATTGTTCAAGGCTGCTGGTAGGTCGGAATTTCCTTGGAGCAGTGACACTATCCGCAGAGCGTCTTGTTGAGCGAGGACACTCATATCATGAGACTTTCGAGCAACCCGGTCGATCTGTGAGTGAGTCGATCGCCGAACTTCGGGATTTGGATCTGTAGAAGTACTTCTGCCTGTGCTGAATGCACCGATGTGAAAGATAGCCGACAATACGCAAGCGACTCTAAGCTTTCAAGAGGCAGCTCACACCAGGGTCTTGCTGGTATTTGGCTTAGGTTTCCCGGAACCCCTCCGTGATGATCGTGCTGATCGGACAGAAGGCCATGGCCACGACTCCAGCGCGTGCCTCGAAGACGCGTATACCATCCCACGAAGCGATCGCTGGCAGATCCGGAGCGAACGACGATCATAGACACACCTACGTCAAATCAGATGTATTTTTGTAACAGCGTTGGGAGTAACAGTCGGGAGCCGCGGTCCGTAGCCAATGACAGTGTATGCAATGGTAATATGGCGGAGAGGCTGGACCTTTGACGTAGTCGCTTGGCAGAAAGCTTCTCTGCGGGAACGACGGCATTCCCAGCCTCTTGCTACCTGAGCACAGAAAGAGATCACCACTTGCCGACATGCATAGGTATCTCCAAGTCTTGGACTCCTTGTTGTCTGCCGGGAATAACTGTACGCGACACAGAAGGCCATCCAAATTCGATCATTGACCTTGACAGCACGTGGGGGCTTTTCAACAAAGACGCTGCTTGTTCCGACAATTGCCGACTACCTAACATTTGTCCTCCAGTGATGAGGTGGGCCTCACACAAACGACCGCGGAGCTGTTCACCAGTTAGAGTGTTGGTAAACAAATAAACCTCAGTGCAATGTCTCTATCCAGATGCGATTCAACAATAGTGCTCTGCGGCAAGTGCTTGTCATTTTATTTCCAGATCTGCTGTATATATCGCCTAGGTAAGCATCTGGAAGATAGGCATTGGCAATATCAAACTCTATTTGCGAATTCGCGCCGGTCAGACGTTTCTCAGTGACACTTTACTGAGTTCCAGTCGGCAGCCAAAACTATAACCTTTGAGACCGGCCACAACATAAAGGACCACACTGGAATAGTCTTCGGGTTCCTCGGAGTCGATGATTCTTGTTGGGTTCCGTCGTTCGGCATCGTGGGAATCTCTGGTGACGCATGTCCGCGAAAATAACGCTGGGAACTGCATGTGTATATATATTGTCTTGTTCTTCACTAGTGGTTAGTGCATCACAAACTCCCTCAAACTCCCTCAAGCATGCGCTCCATTGCCGGTCTTCTCGCTTCGGTCACAATCATCGCCGCTCAGGCGGCATCAGCCGCTGGTAGGGCTTCTGATGCGTGCTCCACCGTAACCCTGAACGGGGAATTGCCCAACCCCACCCCTTCCAACTTCAAGTTCAGTGGCAAGGTTCGCAACTACTATGTCGCTGCGGACGAAGTCGACTGGAACTATGCGCCCACAGGCTGGGACAACTACATGGGCGTTCCCATCGATGTTTCTCCCCGCGCGAAATCATCGGGCTACCTCCCTCGTACAATCTGGAGAAAGGCATTGTACCGTGGCTACACCGATGCTAGCTTTATGCAGCAGACTGAAAGACCAGCCTATGAGGGACTCCTCGGACCCATCATCCGTGCTGAGGTTGGCGACTTGATCGAGATCATGTTCCTTAACAACTTGTCTGCAAACTATGCCTCTATGCATTCCATGGGTTTGATGTACGACAAGGGTTCCGAAGGTGGTGATTACCCCAACAACACCATGCCTGGTCAAGAGTCTCCGTTCGTCGAGACCCAAGCCGTTCCCCCTGGTGGATGCGTCGTCTACAAATGGATGGTCAACGAAGGAGCTGGTAAGTAGCGCCCGAGCAGTCACGTACCAACTCGAAAAAGTCTAATCTGTCCACAGGACCCAACACTGCCAACGAGCCTGCCAAAGGCCACAGCTACCACTCTTATGTAACCATGCAGGAAGGCACGAACGCTGGTCTCATTGGTCCTACTTACATCTATCCTAGAGGTCAAATGGAGCATGTCATGGCTAACTGGAGGGAGTTCCCCGTCCTGTACATGTCTATTGATGAGCAGTCATCCTTCATGTCCCAGATCAACGAGCAGCTAAACCAAACTTGGTACGGAACGAGCTCGTCTTCTTCTTCGACCAATGACAACAGGACTAATCCACTTTCTGATGGATACGAGGAGTTCCAAGACCTTTTGAGCTCAAACGGAGGCTATGGCAACGAGTCCATCTGGAAACCTCAAATCACCAACCTGTTGTCGTCGGGACATGGCAATGCTCCAACCTTCTACAGTATGAATGGCTACGTCCTTGCCAACAACCCTCTCTTCGAGATGTGTCGCGATGACAATGTTCTGTGGTACACTTACGCTTACGGATCTGGCTCTCACGTTTTCCATATGCACGGCAACGGCTTCACGGAGAATGGCATTTCCATGCCCTCTGCAAGTGAGTTATCTCAATTGTGCACAAACACTCATGGATGAAACTGACAAATGTTTTCATAGGCATTAACGATGGCAAGATGCACACTTTGGTCATGACAGCAGCCGGCGTCGGCAAGTGGGAGGTCATCTGTCACGTCAACAACCACAACACTATGGGCATGGTCGCAGACTACCGCGTCTTCGACGGTTATTGTCCCATTACCCCATTGGGCTCTGGCAACGGAACCAACTGGTCCAACTCTACTAGCGGCAATTCCACCTCCGGTAAGAGCTGGTAAATTCTCGCGATGGACAGCATCTATACGAGGAAGAGCAAGACTGTGCATGGCGGTGAAGTCGCAAGTAAAGATAATTCATAGCGTATTGATAATCATTAATAGAAGATTTGCATTTCCACTCGAATTATCGCTTTCACCGAGTGCTTGGCTATATCATACAAGAAACTTAGTGCTGGCAACGACGTGCAACGTGTCGATCAGATCGCAGCTATTAGTGTAGGTAATGCTGACCGAACCGGATTGAGGATGGTTGACGATCTCCCTGGAGAACATTCCGTAGGAATTGGTCGGGCCGTTGCCGAGTTGCTAGCTTTATTGAAACACAGAATGCCGAAGTCAGGCACGAAAGCATCACTTGAATGATGTCAAAAGCCCCATCAACAGAGTGGGACTAATTTGCCATATTGCAGCCATTTTCAATGGGAACGATTCCGGTGCCGGCGATCTCAGCGTTGAAGCAGCACTTGATGTGTTGCATTCGCACGAACTTCCATCGCACAGATTTATTCGTTTGCGCCAGGCTTTCGCGGTGACATGGCAATACCTTCCACGCAGAAACCTACACGTCCTAGTCCATAGTCGTCGTTGCATTCCAACGCATACACATAATTGACAAGCAGCCATTGCTGATCGTGTTGGTATGCTTCTGGGGTCTCGGTTCCGTCTTGCTTGCACGACATGTGTGGTTTGACGGTGGTGTTGAAGTATCCTAGAGCATCTGTCTTGTCACGACTGAGTGCCTGAGTGTGAGGGAAGTTGCTATAACCTAAAGCAGCTCAGCGGAAGGAGGCATGGCTTGTAGGCTGGTGATATTGCGGAACGTATAATGACCGCTAACATGCCCGAGTATCATGAATCGGTCATGGGACTTTTTTGTGTCCATATCTTGGCGTGGCGTAGTGGCTAGCGCAATAGCATTGGGGCAATGTGGGCATAGGGTCCTACGATCCGGACATATGCAGCAGTCGAGTTGTTCGAGATCAGATCAGACGTCGTTGACAGCTTTAGCTATCTAAAAGATGTTATGAGACATCAGAGCAAACTGAGACGGATATGTCACAGATCATCAGTGAGCTGAAGTCCACGCGACACGCATCGTACGCATCTACTTGCTTCAGAGATAAGTACTTCTGGGGGAGGCAGGTTTAGTCCCGTAAGTAAGCTCTCTACAAGGGTGCTTTCATGCGTCCACTTGATCGAATTCAAGGATAGATTACGAAGATATTGGTGACATATCCATGGTAATTGCCCGTTCCTAAGCGGGACCGGCGGAGCCGAGAGCTTGTTGATTGTAAACATGGCAACCAAGAGTGCAAGGTTACTCAACATAAGCCAGGAGCCCTGAGTGAGAGCATGGCCATAATGGTCCTGGAGAGACACTAGTCCCATCGGCTCTGCTTTCCGTCCATATAAACCATACACCTCGGACAAGTACATGTCATGACATGTAGGGAACGTCCAGATCGGATCACCGAAATCTAACATAGTTCCGACTCTGCTTCTATTGCCAAGACAAAAAGGTACCGATCCACAGATACCGTCGACAAGCCCTTGGATACGACTCACGAGCACATGGAAGCTGCTCTGGTTTGGATCTGACTTGCAAAATTCGAGGTCACTCTTCTCAAGTTCGCTAATAAGCTTGAGAGATATCAATGTGAGAGTCAGGCGATAACTTCGCGAGTCGTTCATCCTCCTGGCCGCGGTGATTGAGGTGTATACGTGACAAGTGCTTTGGAATGCTTGAATCGGCGGAGAGATGATTCCGGAAGGATCCCAGCGGAACGGCCCCCAGAACCTTGATACCAGTCCTTGCCACAAGACAAGGCGTTGATCAAGTTCCTGAATCTCATTCGAAAGCCTGTGGATCTCTGCGGATGACGAGCAAAGACCTGTGCCTCCTTGGAGCGCAGCAGCTTCAAATTGTATATCGGCGACTTGAATGCCCAGAGTGTCCAAATATCTGCTAGGATCCGTTGAATTAGAATTGATGATTGATCTCCAGTACCGAACTTCAGGGTGTACCTGACGCTGTTCGCGGATCGCTGCTGTGATATCAAGATGGATAATGCAACCCACAAACTCGCTGGCGATGATCGACCAAGTGGAAGGGTGGCCGAACTCTTTGACTAGAGCGAGTGCACCAAGGTGATGTACAATTTTGCTTTTCTTGCAGAATAGCAAAGACTCGAAAGCAGAGTGGAATTGTAGTAATAGTGTGGTCAATAGAGTCAGATCGGTCCGTCTTGAGTCGTGCTTCTGCAGATCATCGGACAAACTCTTGATAGCCTGACCTAAGACTTTGGAAACACTTACGGCCAAGCTCCGATCCATACGCCACCTCGAGAAGATTGTCAGAGCCACAGCAGAGACTGACATGGCAGCTGCAGAAGTTGGAGAGGCAGAGATTGCGGGCATGACGTGCCCGAACAGTCCAGGATTCGGTCCACCTTCTGGTACTGGGCCCAAAAGATAATAACGCCCGAAGAATGCAAGCGCTTGAGTCTCTGTATCAGCATGTAGAGCATTCTTCAGCGTGACTGGCGCCTCAATTTTGCTTTGTATCCTTTGATAGCGTTCGGCAACAGCCTGGCTTTTGTCCACAAATTGGAGATCGCGTGTCTTCACGTACTTGCAATCTATCTTTGCCAACACACATCTTGCGCAGGAAGGTCTGGCTTTGTCGCATCTCAACTTTCGTCGCTTGCACGTCGAGCACGCACGAGGAGCGTTGCCCATTGTGCGTCAGTCAAGATCAACCAGTCAGCGAGCAACTCATCGGGCAGTGGACGATGCCAGTCGATCGCTACAGATTTTCGCTGTCCAGAGATCAAGGAATCGAAGGAATTTCGACAAAATGAAAGATGGAAGAGGCGCTAGTCCAAGCTTTGTACAACCTGTTCGTCTTGTAGTAAACAAAGCCACGGGGTAAAACGTGGAGGGATCAGGGTCATTTTTGGACCTTCTTGCCGACAGAGTTCAACGGTGCAATGCGGTTCCTTGGCACAGTTCCTCGGCATGAAATCTCGGTTGAGCGGTCTTGTTTGATGGGTTTATCAACCACGCCAAATATGATGGGTCTTCCTGACATTCTTGATTTATCAAAACGGAGATAAGGTTCAGTATGAGTTCAAAGTGCCATACCGCTTTCGAAGCTTACTTGCCAGCATGCAGTCACCACCCCCCGAAAGGTAGCGCTTTACAAGCCCGCATAGTTCTACCGGGATGCTTTCCATGACTACTCAAGGCTGGTCATGTATTGCAGTCTCGGACGATTGAGCCCTATTGTGACACTTGTTGCGAACCGCCCAGCCCTTGAGAGCAAGCAATGTGACCTCCCACGCCATTAACTACCCAACGACACCCATTGCGACGGTGTACATGAACATTGCATCAAGTCCAGAATGGATCATACCCTCAATTGTATCATCGCTCTAATGGCAAGTCAGCTCAGTTGGATGTACGCATCGTCAATGAAATCAACCTACGCTAGCCACAAAGATGATCCCACCAGAAATGAGGCCGAACGCGGTGAGAAGTTCTGTCGGTATTCGTGATGGGAAGATGGATATAGGAGGCTTCAAATAGAGAATCACATAGGTCAAAGCTCGAGCAAGAGCAGCGCAGGAGAGGAGATTACCCCGTTGCGTATGGAGCATGGTGCCCATCATGGTCGCTTGCTCGTGCGAGCTCATCATGACACCAAGAAGCAGGATCACCAACGCAGGGATGGGGTTCAGCGAGGAACAGCGTGTCCCAGGGCTGTGTCGCTGCTGCTCGCGTTCTGACTTCGTGTGACTGGAGTTCAGAGTCTTGTGGTGGATCGTCGTGTCCAGCAATTGCTTTATCCAGCCTGATTCGACCAGAATGCCGAGCTGTGGGTATCAGCCCTGTGCTCAGTAGTTCAAGTGTCATTCGAACTTACTGCGCCGCCTCCGATGAATAACACACTGATAGCAACGTGCTCAAGATCGCGGGATGTCCAGCGACCACCCCAGCCACTGATGTGTTCAAGAAAAATGTTGGTACAGCCATAGAAGCAGATCAGAGCGCTCTCGACAAATTCGGCGGAAGGACGCCACGTCTTATCTCGACTTGGGCAAATGTTCCACGCCCAGCCCCATTCAGCAAAGCTTCCACACCAGCGACCAAGTGTGAAAAGACCTAACCAGACAAATACACCTCCTTTGATCCAATGTGCTAGACCCCCAAACATGGTATGCGCCCTTCCTGAGACGATGTCAGCAAATCTCTGCATGGTCTCAAGTGATCACCCAGAAACATACGAAAAACCGACCATATGCAACGATACCGGTGGTAGTAGCAACGAACGCGAATGGTAGAATGATGTAGTCCATCGTCCGAGAGAAGATCTTGAGATATTTCCAGTAGGTCAAAGAGAAGAATCCCGCAATCAGAATGTTCGTCTTCTAATGTTAGGAGCTGCAGTAGGAGTGGCAGTTTCCTCAACAGTACTTCAGACGAGTTTCAAGCAAGCCCTTCCCCAACGTTACAAATATCTGTCGGACGCTCTGTACTCGCTGGCCGGACTAGACAACAATCTCGGACAGGCCGTCAGCCCTGCGTATGCGCGTTCTGTCCGCAACGTTTTCATCACCAATGCTGCCGTTTCTCTAGTGGCTGTTCTTTGTTGCCTTGGCTGGAAAGATATTGGCTGTGACGAAAAGACTGAGGACAGCAATCAAAGCGGGCAAGACGAAACAGAGCTTGCAACACCAGGAGAAGCGCCAGTCGAGCTATCAACGATGACGAATGATCCGCTGCCAGATGGGCAACATCCTGTACCTGATGATCGCGAGACAACTGCACATGGAAGAGCTAGCGGTAATGGAAATTTGAATGCGAAGCTTGATTGATTTGGAAGCCATCCCTAGTTGAACGATCAAAGGAATTTCCCCCCTACAACTCCTCGACAACTTTTCCACCTCTACACATCGATTTGGACTTCCACATTATCTATGCCAGTCACGGACTGAACTGAAAACTCCTAGCGGGAATATACATGCCAAGTTCAATTCATTGTTCAGGTATACACGTACGCATCGACTGCCTGTTCGCCGAGGAGTCTATTCCCAGCAGAATGTTTCGCTAAGAACCCACTTTCGAAGTACTTGGTAATGCATCTTGAGAGATTCCGGCGGTTCTCAATCGCAAAAGATGGCCATTCTCGACAGCCTGTCTGGACAACCCGAGATATGCCTTCGGCAGACCCATGCTGCCCAGATATTGCATTGCATGCTTCAATTCAGCGTCTTGTCTTCTACGACTCCATCCCAACTCGAGAGTCATCAGATCAATCACTGTTGGCAGTGTATCGAGCGCGGCTTGAGCATTAAGAGGCGCATCGGCTTTCCCAGTTGCGAAAATTGGATTAGATCCGCAAGTACATATTGTCCAACCAACGCCTCGTGTGTGCAATTAAAGGTTGGAGGCTGATGCTTCTCTAATCCTGAATCCTCGGTTGCCGTCTCTCTCTCCCACTCGAGTTTCGTCGTATAGTATTGCAGCTCTTCTTTGCGAAGTGATGATTCCTCGCTGTGATTCGACTGAAGATGGCGCCACAACGAGGACACTTACGTGATGGTCGTACACTGAATTTCTCCATTTGATGGCGAACAAGATTACTGCGGGTTGAGAATCTTTCCCCGTTGCAACCGTGCAACCGTGGTCCCAGCAGCAAAGCTCAGACCCGCGAAAGACCGACTCTGTGCTTGTGTCGTTTTCTGCTCCAATGTCACGCACCACGCTTGACGGGGAAGCTTCACGAGAATTGTCTGGAGAGGCCCCATTGTCAGACGTCACAATGTCTTGCTGTACCACGCTGAAATCTGCATCCGAAATAGAATTTATGACGGCTGTAGGCGCAACATTGGCCTGGGGACTCATGACAGTGTAAGATCCGGTCATTGAGCGTGAGTCGGCAATCTCGTTGCTGGGAACTGTGCCCAGATACTCGTCCCCGATGTATCCGGGACCCAAGTCAGGTACAAGATTAGAATCCGGATGCAGACTCGAGCTCCAGTCGATATCTTGCAGCTGTTCGTGCGAGAAGTCGATATTCATCGGCATCAAGGACATATTGTCAACCTCAATAAGAGCCTCCGAGTCTGAAGCTGTTGTTGTATTCCCTGTCATTGTCGAGCTTGCACTCAACGAGCCGATCCGTAGCCTTTGCAAGAATTCGTCATCAGCCGCGCTATCGTACGTGGCAACCCCAGGTGGGGACCCACAAATTGGATCGGTGTACTGGGTGTGATCAGAAGCGACGGTATGCTGCCATGAGGCGCAAATGGAATTAGGCCCTTGAAGGTGCACATCTTGCACAGTATAGCTTTGCGGAGCAGGAGCGCGACAGTGACATCTTTCGTCGTTCGCGTCAAGGTTCTGCTCTTGCAGATGAGTTAGAGTACATCGATGGGGACGCTTCTCGGCTGCTAGGAGGTATGAAGAAGTGCTACCGACAGAACGTCGGACCAGACTGATGATTCGCAGGCCCTCGGCGGCTGACAGCCAAGCTGTTCAGACATACCTATGCATAACATCGCTGCATATTCTGAACATGGATCTGACAAGGCACGGTTTGCGAGCATCAAAATGAGTTTGTCAGTAGTGCAGTGTGATCTGGAACAGCTGCGCAGAGCTTTCTTCAGGAATTGTACTCTGTGATCATCGCAGTCATGTTCTCCGCATGGAGGGAGGCGGTCCAGAGACACTCTGTGGGGCACTGCTCGAGGGCGTCGTACCGTCGAATCATCACCATCTGACATTGAACGATGTGCCAAAGTGAATCACGCTTCGAGAGGATGTGTATGATTGTCCCACACGTATCATCAGTCTCGAGAACACATTGTCTGGGACGATCATGCCACTGGACGAGATTCATAACATCTCAACTTGGGCCCATGCCCAAGATACCGAACTCCATATGCACTTAGACGGCGCTCAATTGTGGGAAACCGTCGTAGCCGGAGCTGGTTCTCTCCAAGAATTTACCTCTTGCTTCGACAGTGTGTCTTTGTGGTTTACTAAAGGTCTCGGAGCACCCATTGGTTCGATCATAGTCGGCAATGCGAAGTTCATCCAACGAGCCCGCATGATACGAAAACTTCTTGGGGACGGCCTGCGTCAATTAGGTGTGATAGCAGGTCCAGCAGAGGTTGCTATTGAGCAGGTCTTTCTCGGCGGACAATTGGCTACAGCTCATCGCTATGCTCGGAGGCTTGCCAAATCCTGGGAGGATTTTGGTGGCAAGCTGCAAAATCCGACAGAGACCCACATGATTTGGCTTGATCTGGAGCCTGCAGGCGTCGCTGGTGATACTTTTGCAGACCTGGCCAAGTGTCATGGTGTGCTGACAATGAGGAGAAGGCTTCAGGGGCGCCTTGTCCTACATTATCAGATCTGCCAGGATGCCCTGCAATCAATAGAGAGGCTCTTTTGTTTTGTGTTGAATGGGAGAAAGTGTTCAACAAGCGTCTCAAGCTGAGTTTCATTCGGAGTCAAAGCTGACAGAAAATTCGTGGTTCTTTTGGTATTTTTTTGCCTACAGCGATGAGCAGACGTGCAACGACAGGGTCTTTTCTTGGTTGACTCTGAATGACACACTTGCAATCTCGATCCTAAATCCTCAATCTCCAAGAATGTATGGGCAGGTCCACCTCCTTAGCTCGCCTTGGTTCTTCGTTGTCATGTATCACCGGATATTAAATTTGTCATTAAGCGTCGCCGTCATGTCTCAAGCCGTACGCTTTGATCATATACTCCTCCAATCCCTTATAAGAGTCGAAAATCTCTATCGGTTGGTTCTACTCGCAAGGCAGGAAGTATCAACAGTTCGAACATGTATATCAGGTACGCATCACAGGCTCTATATCTCGTCAAAACGATCACATGAAGGGTGACCCCTACACTAAACCTAGAATTTACCTTCTGCCGCTTGAAATCGATGTTCATTTTTAAACACAAGAGGACCGTCCATCGAGATCTCCTTCCGTCGTGGATGAGGAATGATAAATATATCGAACGGGGATACAGACCCCAACTAGGAAGTCTGAGATCCTGTCTTGAGTCTCTGTTCTATGAACAAACTGAATTGATTAATACATGGTCACATCTGCTATCCGGACTTTACGCTCTACTGCTGTCGACGCAAGTAATGCTTTCACCCTCTCAGGACGAGCTTGGCCGTGCTGTCGGAAACAAAGCTGTACGTTTGCTCTATTCATGGGGAACCAGCGTCTGCTTGATTATCTCGGTGATATTTTGAGCATCGTCAGATTACAGCCCGGGGCTGTCTACTTATCTCGCTAATGACAAGGCAGTATTTCATTGTTTGAGCGCTCATTCTGAGCGAGTATTATATGCTTGCCTGGAACTCGATTACATCGGTGTCATAATCAGCATATCGGTCAGTTGTATCGCGTCAACGCAACAAGGCATGTTTGATGACGAGCCGCCACGTACGATATACGACATTTTGACCCTGACATGTGCTTGTGGTGTCCTTGTGAACCTTCTTGCACCTGGAGCGGACGGCACGGCGGCGAAGTCTCGGAGGTCAGTTCCGAAATACCGTAATTGAAACATTCCAGTGACTGATGTGGGCAGAGTCGTGCTCCTTACTGCACTTTTTCTTACAGGATTTCTTTCTATACTACACAGCCTGCTGTCTCGCGTCCTGAGCGGACTCGAACATTTTCCGCTGCGACACATCGCTGTTACCACCGCTTGTTATCTGATCGGCACCATCTTTTACATCACACATCTTCCCGAAAGGTGTTTTCCAGACATTCCAAGACTTTTATGGTGACAAAGATAATCTATCACAACAAAGAGAGAGAACAATGCTGGATGAGGACATTGATACTCTGGGCACATTTAGAAACTTCACTTTAACATCGAAGACATTTCCGCAATCATACTTGGGGAGTACCCGTAGAACGAGAGAGGAATTAATTATGATAAGGCATCGGTTTTGATCTTCTTGAGAAAGCAGAGGCCAGCTTATGTTGTCGACGACGAAAACCTCACCAACCCATGGGTACAACAAACTTCTCCCAACCTTCCGGTGTATCAGCCTCTTTGAAAGCATCAATGCTGCCCTCAACCCCCTCTGGGCCGACTTTCCAGTCGCCTCTACCAACCATTTCTTTCCAGCTTTCCAGAACTTTGACCAGTCTGACCTCGTGCATCTCGATAAAAGGATTCCAGCCTTGCTGATAAAGATCCGCAAGTCTGTCTTCGCATCGTGCATCTTGTTCATCTCGAGGATCACCAATGTGCAGTCCATCACTAGTACGAGCAAAGCCTTTGCCGCCAACACTAAAAGGCAGAACAAATTTGTCGCCATCTTCAAATTCATGACCCGCTGATCTTTCGGAATCAGTGAGGTAGAGGCCCGCAGGGAAAGAAAGCAGTTGGTTATAAGGCCAAGGGAAAGGATGGTATTTGTCTTCTTCATTGGCCAGACTAACGTGGCTTGAAGATGCAAATAAAAGGATAGGTTCGATGATGAGCTCATCTTCGTCGGGGTCCTCATCTTGTTCGTCGTGCATGATGGACGAAAAGGGTTGTTGAAGGAACGAGCCTGGACTGGGAATGGAGATATCTGGTGCAATGTATCTGAATCCGGGACGGCGGGATTGAGTAAAAAATGACCGGGCAAAACCATTAGGGATGCCTGCAGCTTCCAGAGTTGCATCGGGAAGTAGCGGTGGTTTGGAGTCAGTCACCACGAACCCTTGATCTTCCATCCGAGATTCAATGCTATCGAGGAGCGCGTTGAACGCCTTGACTGTCTCTTGTACCATGCCTTGGTTCCAGTGGCAGCATATCCATGGGTCAAATTTCTCGTTTGCTTCGACAGAGTCGTCCACGGCTCTAACCTTGCCAACATCGACCATGTCCAGCCAGGCACTCAAAATGACTTCTAACGGAAGCCAGGGAGTGCGGTCATTCAATGTTATGGATGCATCATGAATAGACATTTGCATGATAGCTTTGTTTGTCTTTTGGTCAAAAGCAAGTCCGTCCGGGTGGCTCGGTCCGAGATTTGCAAGGAAGAGCGTCAGATAACGATGCTTCTCTGGTTCTTCGAATCGCCATTCGAAGGTATCCCACAATCGCTTTGGGTGCGCCAACCCATATACGTAAAAGAATAGTGAATGTTCTTCACCTGCTCTGGGCATTTGAGCTCGCTCGAGGAAAGCTATCAGGTCATCTGAAAGATTATCTCGACAATTCTCTGCTTCTTGACCCCAAATGTCGAACCAAGTACTCGTCTCCAAGTCATCCAGCGATTTACCAGCACCTGTCCATCCGAGCTCGAGAAGTTCGTTGTGCAGAGCTGCGCAACGCTCGTAGTCCAGTCGATCGTGATAACGAACGGGGTTTTCGGAGCTCACTCGCCATGGCGATCGTGTTGGCTGATAAGCAGATGCTTGACTTGTCATCCTGCGAAAGTCTGTTACACTGTGAACAGCGGTTGGCGAAGTTTCAATCTGGTGAAATCACAAGAGGTCCAGTACTTGGAAAGATCAAGGGGACCATGTATATCTGGAGGGACAGATGGTTAAATCATATGTGATGCAACCTGTACAGTATGGCCACCGCCCTTGTTTCAGCTTGTTCCGCCAACGAGAGTGTGATGTACTGTGCACGGACAGAAGTTTCGCAACACCACTCTACGCGCTACACGTCGTCGATTTAACCCCTTCCTCTTCGCATTAACACAACAACATGGCGCCAACAATTGAACGTTCGCGACCAACTAGATCTCGCGTACGACAGCCAAATCTGACCCCATACGACCGCGGCCGCATTATACAGGCCTATAAGGACGGCCATTCGCTCCGTTCCATCGCCGATTAGTTCCATTACGCTCTATTAACAATTCTACGAATAATCGATAACGCACCACTTCGCGACAACGGCACTAAATTGCCTTAAACTAGTAGGCCGCGTAGCTATACACGTCGCAATTAACGTCATGTCGAATTAGCTATTAAACTTAAGGCTTATTCGCTAGCAAAGTTACGCCGTAATCTACGCTTTACCTACTAAAACGTAGGGGGCTTAGCGTTAATGCGTAATCTAAGACGTAATGCGTAATCTAGGGTAGGGCGCGTAGGAAACAAATAACATCCTACTATGTACCTCTCTATATATAACATACACACATAACATAATATATATATAATACGTATTAAAAGAAAAAGATTAAGCACTAACTACCTATCCGTCTAAACCGTGCTATTATATATAGGCAACGTCGTTAGCGGCATCTACTTTAATATAGACCTTAGAGTACTAATCTACTAGGTCTATAGAGCGGCTATACGTCCTAGTATAGGATCGATCTTAAGACACCTATAGTTACTAGGCTACGTAGTAAAGGGTAAGACGAAAACTAATGCCGTCGCCGCGCTAGCTAGCCTCTTACTACGCTTCGTCGAAGAAGTCTAGGCATCCTATCTACCCGTTTACCTATAGCCTATTAGCCCGATACCGTACGTAAAGGTCTTAGATAGCTAGAGTTATCTTCTTTATAGAGATAATATACTTACGACGAACTATAAGACTATCTAGAGGCATATTTCGGACATATATAGATAGACGGCCGCTAACTATACCGTAGACCGGCCGTTATAGGAGAGATGTAGCCTATAGACGCTATTCTCTATAACTAACGATATACGCTACTTCTACGTTAGACCTAACCTTAAGCCTACTCCCCTAAAAGAAGGGCTACTACTCCCTAGGAGTAATAACTAAGATAAGGGTAGTAGCGTACTACGTTAAGACACGTAGGACGACGATAAGAGCGATAGCGACGTAGGCTACGACACTAAAGCGTTCCTTAATCGCTTACGTACCGAACGCGTCTAGTATAAGGCTAAAGCTACTAAACGCGCTAATATTAACCTAGACGTCGACTTACGCGAAGGTAGTATAGAATTATAGATAAGGAGACTTAGACTAGATAGGTACGTAGCTAGCTTAAGTAAAGACGAGATACTAGCGTCGTATAAACTCTTAAAGAAGACTAAGGAGTATAATCCGGAGCTATAAAAGCTCTATAAGATTAGCAAAGAGCTACTTTAGGAAACCTACTAGTCTTACTAGATAGGACTATAATAGCGTATAATAGAACTATAGGTAACCTATATTAGCAAGTTCTAGAAAGGCGCTAACCTAGATAGGCATATAAGTAGCTTCTATACGTATATAAAACATAGCTTAGCTAAGGGATACTTTAGGCACTAGACCGAGTTTCTTACGTTCTACTAGTAAGGCTAGGCTAGCGAACTCTTTATAAAAAGTCTTAAGGACATCTAAAATAAAGCGGTAGCCTATCCTAAACGCGCTAGTAGTAGCTATAGTAGTAATAGTAGAGATAATAGTAGTAGATCTTATATAGGCTTATCTTCGCTAACCTCTAGCCTTAACGATTAGGCTAAAGGGCCTAGAGACGAGTTCTATAAGCGGTACTTTTACCTATTAAGCTAATAGGAGAGTTATCTAAACGATTTCGTTAACTAAACCCTCTTCTTTAGACCTAACGACGATAAGTAGTAGAGGTAGGTTAGGTTAAAGAGGGTAGCGGTCGCCTTTATATAAGTAGTAATTAAGTAGCACCTTACTAAGTCGCCCTTCTACTTACCGCTCGTTATATACATCGCTATGCATTTAGTCGTAGGCGATAGTAGTTAGATACCGTTTAGATCGTTTAATAGCTACCTCTTAGCCCTTATCTACTACGGTTAGCTCTAGGTCTTTTAGTTCGCGTATAAGAAGATCGACCTCTAAACGCCTATACCTAGTAGTAGTAAGGGACGGGACCCTAACGTCGATAATAGCCTAGATAAAGCCCTTAACTCCTATATAGAAGAGTTCTTCTCTAACGAAAAGAGTAAGCTATATAGAACTATCCTACTCTAGTAGTAGTAGCTATTCGGCATAGGAAGAGAAATAATGTTAGACTATATAGCATATTAGGACCTAGAGACTAGGACTATAGTAACCTTTAAAGGACGATCTATTAGTATAGATTAAGTATGTCTCCTATATAATAAGATAATCGAGTAGACCTATTGTACGCTCTTTAACTAACTTATGTTTACTATTAAACACCTCTTATAGTTAAGGCCTAAAGACCTACTAGAGACCGACTATAAGCGAAAGCCTAGCTAGTAGTTTAGTAAGCACTACTAGAACGCTACTATCCTTCGTAGATATAAGGAGGTACTAGTAGAGTACGTTACTAGCACGCCCTCCTTATGTTCTCTATAGATAGAAGAGCTAGATAGCCCCGCTAATTAGACGTCGCTAGCGTAGCAGCTAAGTAGTATTAAACTCTATTAGAAGCTTACGTAGACATTCCTAAAGGATCTTATCGCTACTATATACTTTAGCTCTAGTCCTCCTATCTAGGCGCCTAAGATACTTAGTCCTATATAGCGGAACACTAAATAGGGGCGCTATATCTAGCTTCGCTATAGTAAGGTTATAATCTACCTCTAGGAGTATAAGATAATAGCTACTATAGGACAGGCTAGGGATAACATCTAGTTCCTATATAATAAGCTAGGCGAACTTCTTATTAACTACCTTATCTACGTTATACCTCTACTCGAGTCGATAGCATAGTAAGTAGAATCGAAGGATTACGCTAGCGCCTTTCTTTAGGTTAACGAAAAGGGTAAGCGTTAGTAGTCTAAATAATTTAGTAGCATTCTTAAGGCTACCTATTAGAGAGCTAGAGTCCCTAAGTTAAATACTAGTATCTAGAGGTAGATAAGCTCTATAATTATTAATAGCAAATTCGATAACATCCTTAACCGCTCCTATCTCTAAGAGGTAGTAAAGAGTAGTATAGTAGCTAAGGAATCGGCCCTAGATGCCGGTAGTAGCCTATAAGGTAATAAGAGTCTTATAGCATCTCTTATTTTAATGTCGAATTATTCTCTACGTACTTACTGCCTATCCTATGTAAACGATAGTCTGTTTACTAATATATAGGATACTAAGCTAATAAAGAGCTACTATACGTTAATAGCCTAGGTAAAGTTTTTTAGACTTAAAAAGGTAGACGAGTAAGAGTAAGAGTAAGAGTAAGATTAGAAATAGTCGCTACTATCGAATAAGGAGGCGATCGACGATACTACTAAGGCTATAGTAGGACTATTATAACTATTATAAAGTAGTATACGTAAGTATAGCATCTTAGCCGTCTCTAGTTCTAAGGCCTTAGGTCTAGTATAGAAGATCTCTAGGGTTAGCCCCTTATAGCCTAAGCGTTATTAGACTAGTCTATCTTTACTAGTAGAGTTTTAAAAACTATACTATAACGATAAGCTAAAGTAGAGATGTCTAGAGTAGGAGTAAGTACTACGGCTCGTAGTAAATAAAGCACTAGAGGTCCTACTAATCCTAGCTACTAGAACGGGTAAGAGCCTAGCTTTTATGCTTCTAGCTAGCCTTACTAGCGCGAGGACAACGATTCTCGTAGTGTCTCTTATCTCGCTTAGATTAGATCTTATATGGCGTTATTATAAGTTAGGTATAGATCCTATCTTATTCGCGTAGGCTAAGGACATTATAGCCGGTATAGATAGCGCTCCTACCTTAGTATTCGTTAGCCTTAAGCTTATAGTAAGACTAGCGTTTAAATAGTACGCCTGTAAGCTCTACGACACTAGAAACCTCGACCGGATCGTAATTAATAAATGCTATCTAATCCTAATATTAAGGCACTATAGGAAGTAAATAGCTTAGTTAAGTAGGCTCTAAGAGCTACTTGTCCTATTCGTATATATAACTACTATACTTCCTTCTTAGCTAGAAATAGTGCTTTAATAGTGTTACTATATAGGACGGGTAAGCGTTATTAGGGGACCTATAAAGTAGCTAAACATTCGTTATAGTGTTAAGCACTTCTAGCCCCTACCTAACTAGACGTTTATCGCTACTATATATAAGGAGATATAAAGAAGGTAGAAGCATATATATAAGACTAAGTAGTAAGCGCTAAGGGTCCTAGTATTCTTATGTTCTTATAGTAAGGTAGAAGAAGCTATAGCTTACCTTAGCTACGAATTCTACTATAGAAAGATAGGCTTAGTTATAGATAAGGATAATATAAGTAAACGCTAGGCGAGTAGTAAGTCTAGATCCCCTTTCCTAGTCTATACTAACGCTAGCAAAATAGGAGTTAATTATCCTTACGTATAATAGGTCGTATATATTAAAGACCCTAATAGCCTATTAAACTATATATAAGAGTTAGGGCAAGCGAGTTAAGATAGAGAAAAAGCTATATCGATAGTGTTTATAAAGCGTAATCTAAAATAAGCTATGCTATCTACGCCCTTAGACTATTTAGATCTAGAGGATAACCTAGCGTTAAAGGACTTCCTAGTAGGTATAGACTACTAAAGGCTATACTAGGCGAGAGCTATAGATGCTCTATAGCACTAGAAGAGCTACGAGGCCGACGACGTTCTATACGACGTCTAGAACGGCCTACTATAGGGCGACAATAGCGCATAGTTAGCTATATAAGTGCCTAGCTAGGGCGAGTAAAACATAGAACCTAATAAGGAGACCCTACTTATAAACTAAGTAGGCGTAAACCGACTCCTCTAGTAGTAGATAAAGGACTAGTACTAACTAGACGAGTACTTACTACAGCTATCCGTCGTATAGGATACCTATATGCTATGCTAAGTACTTACGCTAGGACGAGCACATTTAGGTTTTAGGGTTTTTTAGGGTTAGGGTTTGCAACACTTCGATACAATACTATATAAGCTATATCCTGCTCCTAAACTCTAAAATCTGGGTGTAACAAAG
>SWBL01000127.1:0-127441 GCA_024195585.1 Aureobasidium sp. EXF-3400
CGTATAAGGTAGTATAGATTAAGCACCTCGAGAAGGTAACTATATAGGCCTTAGATAATATTAGTATAAGTAATCTATTCGTTAGAAGCTAAGTACCTACTATCTAGTCGCTAGTACTTAATATGCTATATAGCAAGCTTACTAAATCTAAGGGTATTAAGGTAATAGAGAGAGCAGAGGGAGTGCTAGTTCGTTATTATTACTTATATTAGTTAATAAACTTAGTTAATTCCTTAAGGATTACTATATATAAGCTACCTTACTTAACTACTTAAGTTAGCTACCTCTCGCTACTATTAAATAGTAGCTAGAGGTCCTAATAGTTAGTTTTAAGAGCTATATAAGCTCTATTAAGCTAAATTAACTAGTTAGAATAAGCTAGCTTTATATAGTCCTAAAAGCTCTTCTAGCTAGTAGTAGTATTAAGCTTAGGTAGTACTAGTAATAGCTACTAAGGAGTAGTAGTAGCTATAGCTAGCTAAGTAGCTAGTAGCTCTATAGGCTAAGTTTAGCTAATATAGAAGTAGTTAATAGTTAACTAATTTAAAGGGGAGGACTAAGGCTTTAATATAGTAGTTTAAGAGGCTTGCTTAGTAAGCTCTTACTTATACTTCTTATAGCTATACATAATTAGCTCTCGTATACGATAAGAGGGCGCCTCTAGAGTGCCCTTACTACGTTAAACTACCTCTTACTAGTACTAAGCTATATAGAAGATTACCTTATAGTAGTAGCTATAGCTAATAAAGTAAGTAAGGCTATAGCGCGCTTTAATATAATAGCATAGAGAGTCCTTATAGTTCTAGTAGTCTTATATACTACTCTAAAACAGTACTTATTTATCTATATACCGATTAGTAGTAGCTTCTAAGCGCTCTAAGTAGCAATAATAGGTTTAACTAGATTACTAAGGCTAAGGCATTAAGACTTTATACGCTAGTAGTAATTTAGCTACTAGCTCTAAGCTATTAGGAGTCTATATTAACTTAATAGTAATAGAGAGTTCCTTTATGCTACTCTAGCTATTAAAGCGGATAAGATCTATAGCCTTTTTCTAGTACTTAGTGCCCTCTTTCTCTCTAAGTAGAGTAATAACTTTAGTCTAATAGATACTATAAGTACTAGTTAAAGCTATAATAGCTCTAACCTTCTATATATAGAAGAGAGCTATCTAACAACCCTCTAATATAGGGATAGTAGTGTTATTTAGCTCTTTAAGAACCTCTAACTATAGCTTATTGCTACTAGTAAGGGTAGTATTAGTATTAGATAGCTTCTTATAGTTCTAGTAAGTATTATATAATAGCTTAAATAGCATAATAGCGACGATAGGCGAAGTAGTAGTAGTAGGAGCTAAATTTGATAATACTCTATATATATAGAGGGTCCCTATAGCCTTCTAAGTAGCCTTACTAACTTTAGTAACTTTATTAGTAGTTATAGTTAAATAATAGCTTATTAGCGCTAAGCTAGTAGAAGGCTTTATAGGTTAAACTTAAGGTGTAAGGGCCTATATCTTAGTCTTCTTTAAGGTATTTAATATATGCTTTTTTCCTAACGTGTTTATTATATTAGAAAGAGGCTTCCGAGCGGCAGATACCTTATTAGAAGGTAGTTATAGTTATTATTTAGCTAGTTAGCGCTTTGCTAGAGCCTATTATAAGCTAGCTTAAGAGAGCGTCTATTCGTCTATAAGGTAAGCTAGTGCCTTACTACGCGTAGATCGAGGTATTATAGATAGAGAGGCATTAGTAGCCTTTTCTTAAGTGTCTTTAAAGTATATACGACGTCTTAAGCCTATATAGCTTAGTGGTTAAGCTAGCGAGGGTAGTGGCTCTAAGAGGCTCGATTTACGAGTTCTACTCTATAAGCGCGTACGGCGAGTACTAAAACTAGCTACTACTACTAGTAGCGTATCTAAGGTAGTAGATTAATCTATATCGACGTATAAATAGTGTAAATTAAGTGTAGTAAGTGGTATATAGTTGGATTAGCGCGAGTAATTAGCTGCTCTAAGCATTAAGATCGAAGTTAGGGGTGGCAAATTTTAATGAATTTTGAAACCGAGAATACAATGTTACTTCAACCTCGGCTAGCAACCTTTGACTAACCACCACTAAACATTTACAACCAAATCTTTCCGTTAGCGATGTACCTCATCCACGCCAAATCACGAACCCTAACATATCCTAGCCGTAAAAACCTCATCCAAAATCCGCCAGACAACAATGTCACCACGTTCAAAAACGGTAATCCTCTGCTGCAAACCCAACTCCTGACTTCTACTTCCATATCTACTGGCTAGATTAAGCGTATCGAAACTGTAGCTGCCTTTGGTTTTGGATGGGTGGCAAGCGATTACTTTCTCTATAAAATGGAGTTCAAGTATGTCAAGTCCACTTTTTGGCCCTGGGTCTGGGGAGAGCAGAGGCGGCGAGTGCAGGCTGAGCCGATCAATAAACCAGAATGATTTGTGCTTTTTGCGTTGATCTGCACTGGATTGTGTTTATCGCGGGTGGGATTGCATATGTTTTACAGACGTGTAGTGACATCCACGGAGGGCCCTTTGATTCACGGGCTCTCCTTGTGCACCTCTCTGGTACCAATAGCATTTGTGTATCGTGATAGCTATCCATAGAACAAACACTCATAGTAAGAAGCAGCGACTTCCCACCAAAACCTTACAACACCTCTCTCAAACATCACCAACCAATTTCCCCATCAACAACGCATCAACCATGTCCCCCTTGTTGATAACCCCCTCGCCAGCAGGTAAACACAACAAAGCATTTGCACCCTTGAAACTTCCAATCCTCGAGCTTCGTTGTCCGCCTGTAGACACAGCATGCAACAAGCCATCATTTCCAGCTTTGACAACAGCACGGTGAAACTCATCTCGTTGCTTGTCGAGCTTGACATCTCCATCAAGTGTTACCTTGACCCTAGCACAGCCTTTAGGTTCCACACCGGCGAGTTTGTGCAGAGCCGGAAGCACGAAAAGATGATAGGTGACTACACAAGAAGCAGGGTTTCCGGGTAGTGAGAAAACGACCTTTTCGACGCGAGAGCCGTCGTTGGCTTTTACGGGGATGGTGGCGAATGTGGTGGGTTTGCCGGGTTTCATGGCCACACGGCCGAAGTGGATGGAGCCGCCGAGTTGGCGTTCGAGGGTTGGTTTTAGGAGGTCGAGTTCGCCCATGCTGACGCCGCCCGAGGTGATTATTACATCGACTTTGCGAGTTGCATCGCGGAGGGTTTGTTCCAGGGCTCCTGGTCTGTTTGATCTTCTTGTCAGTAATCTTTTCACGGAGTAGTGGAGAGAGGGAGCAAACTTACTTGTCGGAAACAATACCCAGATCCACGGCTTCAAAGCCTGAGCCACGGATGGCGGTTAGGAGGGTAGGACGATTGGTATCTCTGACTTCTCCACGCTTCAACTCTCCCTCGCGATCATGGTTTACAATTTCATCTCCAGTACTCAAAACACCTACAACGGGTTTCTTGTACACAGAGACTTGTTTGACACCCACAGAAGCCAAGAGTCCAAACTCTCCGCCAATAGCAGATATGCCTTCGCCTTTTTGCAAGATGATGTCGCCAGATTGGACATCCGAACCTACTTCTCTGACATTCTCACCAACTTCGATCTCAGAGGTCAAGATCTTGACTTCCTTTTCCTCCGCACCGTCCTCGGTTCTGGAGACTAGAACTGTGTCTTCAACCATGACGACACTAGTGGCACCAGGAGGAAGAGGAGCACCAGTGGTGATTCGAGCGATTTGTCCTGGTTGGAGTTCTTGATGTTCTCCAGCTTGAGCGTGAGAGATCATTGCAACAGGGAAGATACCTTTGGTGCTAGGTGCATCTGGTCCGGCGATAACGGCATAGCCATCTACGATGCTGGCGCGGAAGGCAGGGACAGATTCTGGAGCCGTGACGTCCTGGGCTAGAACATGGCCGACCAGAGATTCGTTGACGGGGAGTGTGATGGTGGTAGGGGAGGGCGTGTGAAGATCAATCTGCTGCAGCGCGTCCTTGACTGAGAGCATGGGGTATGGCGAGTGTCTGTATCTCCTGCTGGGTCCTTGAGAAGGGTCGTTAGATTGCTGAGGTCTGTCTTCGGGTGCAGTGTGAGCTTTGGGACCATGATGACCACCATGTCCATGATCGCGTCCACATCCATGACCATGACCATGATGACCATGTCCATGCGAATGCCCACCAACCTTCTCACCTCCACCCACGCCTGCATCCTTCTCCAACTTCTGAACACCACCCTGATGCATCTGTCTCGAATCCCCCCCACTAGCCTGCAAACAAGCATGACTCAGTAACTTAAACACCGCCTCCAGATTCTCCTTAGCACCCTTCGGACTCCCCGGCAGGGTAAGAATCAAACTCTGTCCCCTGACTCCCGCAACAGGTCTACTCATCACCGCAAAAGGCGTAACCTGTAAACTGCTCGCCAACATGCCATGCACCAACCCAGGCGCTTGCTTTTCAATCAATGGGCCCACGGCTTCGGGTGTTACGTCTTTGACTGCAAAGCCCGTGCCACCAGAGGTGATGATCAAATTGATTCTTTGATCACATGCTTTGAGAACTGCATCTTGGATTGCGGGGATGGAGTCTGGGATGATTGTTGTGGTTGAGATGGACCAATTGGAAGATCCGAGATCGGTGAAGACTTGAGATAGGGCGGGAATACATTTATCTGTTGATGGGTCTTTTGAGGCTGTTTCTGAGATGATCAGAATTGCTGCTGTCAATTTGTGTTGTGAGGTTGCCATTGTGTCTGGATATCTGATGGTGATTGTTGGAGTTGGATGGCGTGAAGTCGAGGTTGCGGGACGCGGGAGTGATTTGTGGAGTTGACGCTCGAATGTGAAAGCAAGACATGGATTACTCAGACGCGCAAGGATTCTTTTCCAGCAATTCAATGAGATCCAGATATATTGATATCGTTTTGAGATAAAGTCTAGCATATTGGCATGGTATCATGTTATGATAGATGATTTCATTTTGCTATACAAAGGTCTATACACGGGTGGTGATGATCCACAATTCAGATGCTTCCAAAAACAACACGGCTCCCTGATTTCTTCGCTCCGGACGCCATAGTAATGCTGATCTGACCTGGTTGCAACACTGCTCATTGAGACAGTCATGGCAGACCACTCTTTCTTATCGTGCATGTCGCTTATATTATGACTCTTCTTCTTGGACTTTGATGTACAGCAGCCGGGCTGTCATTACTTAGGCAAAGTCGGCAGCAGGACCAGAGAGTAGAAGGCCAATAATGAGACCGAACAGTCCAAGGACGGAACTGAAAATCTCAATGACGAGAATCTTGACGAACCTGTGGAGTGAAGTCAGCGTGAGTAAGGCAGTAATCTAGCGATGCAACATACAAGCTGGGGTCAGCAGCATCAGCAAGGGCAGCACTACTACCGTTGATACCAACAGAAACACCGCAGACCAAGTTGCAAGCACCGACCAAAAGACCAGACCAGAACAAGGCGAAACCAGTATAGTAGTTGCTGCCAGATCGTGCGGCATCAGGACCAACCGAGGCCATCTTTGCCGAGAAAACGATAGACATGATGACACCGTAGATGGCGACGACTTCGCAGAAAATGATGGAGATCAAGTTCTTGGTTCGTATCCTGGGAGCCTTGACACCACCACCGAGGATCGAGGCACCGGTGATGAAGATACCCCTGTTTGTCTTGTCTCAGTATTCTGCTCTTTCTGTTCCTAGAATTCGTATACTGACCATGCAGCTCCGACGACCGAGAGGCCGATGCAGAGGGCGATACCCGTGCTAGCCCATGCGTGGGGCGAGATGCTGAGAAGGAAGTCTCCAACCTGGGACGAGTGTCAGACGCGTGTTCGGATGCGATGGATATTGGTTGGTGTGTTTGCGTACGTTGAAAGCTTCACCCTCTCCATTGAAGAGCATGTCTAGAGCGTTGTATTAGCTTTGGGATCCATGAGGAGTGTTCGAGGCGGTCGATAGGAGCGTACAAAGTCCGATGACAGTCAGGGCAGTGGATGCACCATAAAGGCCGTACGTGAGACCACCCATGTTGATTGATGTTGGACTGCGCAGTCGTCGTGGCTGTCGTAGTCTCGTTGGGTGCTTGTTGTCCGTCCAGTCTGCCAACGTTGGAGGTGACGCTTCGGGCAACATGCAATGATGCGCTGCGGCAATCTCCGTCTTCCACCTCCGCCCGCCGTCACTCAGCCTTGGCAGCATCAACGCTCCGCCAGCATCATCAAGGTTCCGCCAGATCAGATTAGCCATATCGAGTATTTGGTCTCGAGTCTATCGCATATCAATCATGTCAACATCTACTCCCAAGTGGTTGCTCTTCGCAGTCGCAAGTGGAGCATGTGCCGCCTTGAACGGTGTCTTCGCCAAACTGTGAGACACACAAAGCTCCATCATCGCAATTTCACTCTTACTCACCCCTACAGCACTACAACACATCTGACCACAGCATGGGCTGAATCTTTGTCTCACATCTTTGGCTTGTCAGGTCCAAACAAGTTCTTTGAATATCTCGTTCGCGGTGTATGTCCCCATCTCTGTTTGCAACAACATCTGTCTCAGAAGTCCTGACTCCTTGCCTAGCTCTTCTTCATCTTGAAACTTGTCTTCAACGGAGTCATGTGGGGACTCTTTACACGCGCCCTTACCCTCGCTTCGAGTACGACAAGAGTCAGTGTCATCAACACATCCGCAAACTTCATGGTCACCGCTGTCCTGGGCGTCTTGATCTTCTCCGAAACTTTGCCTGGTCTCTGGTTGCTCGGAGCTGCCATGCTGGTCGCTGGAAGCGTCATTATCGGAAGAAGAGAAGAAGGCAAAGAGACGGGTGATGCTGGTACTGCTGGTGCTGAACCGGTCGTACTTGCGGGAGATAGCTCAGAGACCACGCCGTTCACAGATGAGCCAGATGCACCTCTGCATGGAAGTGACCAAGATGAAGCCTTCAAAGATGTGCCCAGCACACACGAGTTGGAGAACACAGATAAGGTGTGGTCAAGCTGATGGTGGAGATGCGTATATTGAACATGATATAACAAAAACATGCTGTTCCGTTTCGCCCATCGCGCTACTCACGCGACAGCAGAACAAGCCGAATAAGGAAAAAAGGAAAAGTAAAAGCAGCGGAATAAATTACACGAATTGTATCGCGTTCTCAGATCACGAAGTTGTGGGTATTGTTGTGGGTATATGTTGAGGAATCGTTCGTCGTTACGTGGCATGCGGATGACAATCTAGTCGTGTGACTGGACCTTGTTGTTGCCCTTGACAGCCTCGGCGTAGGTGGGAGGGTTTGCAGCATCATGCTTTGAAGCACTAGGCATCTGCTGATCTTGACGGTATTGCTGGGGTTGCGATCCCTCGGCTTGACTACTAGGGGCGCCGCCGATAGTTCCGTATCCAGGACCTCTGGCGCTGCTCACCGAAGGACGATGGCTCTGTTGGACATAGTAGTATGTCACACGGCCGCCCTCGGGTTCCTGAGCGAGCTCGTCGTACGTCGGGTCAGGGTAGCGCGAGATGATGTACCAGGCGTGAATCAGACCAGGCAGGAAACCCAAGCAGCAAAGGGCGATGTTGATGAAAGAGTCGGCAGAGCAGATGCCACGCTTGACCCATACTGCAAGGCTATATCAGCGACTGAATCTTTCGAGAGTTGCGCCCTGCTTGGTCCATGCTGCAGCGGTGGCTGCGCGGGTTTGTGTGGAGAAGGGGGAGGATTGTCACTCACCAGCGATGGGAGGGAAGAGAATGGCCAAGAAGCCCAGGAAGATATCACTGCCGCACATGTTGTTCGTTTGGTATTGGTCTGAGATGTTGATTCGATGCTTGCGCGAGGAGGAAGAGAGGGTGAAGAGTTGACTGAAAGCGGTTGCCTCGTTGCCAAAAGCCTCACGCCCACCCGATGACGCGAGAAGCGCTAGACGCTTCAGCCTTACTCGTGCGCCACACCAGGCAGTGACATTGTTCATATCCACAAACACGACGAACACAATCTTCTCTTGTCTTCATAGATGAATCATGAATGTCGCCGTTAATCTGAAGTCACGAAGTGGTATCCACTCGACTTAGATGCGAAGACATCATGCTCCCGAGCACAAAGTCTGCACTGGTCATGCACAACTTCTTATACCTCAGATGGCTATCCTGTTCCAAAAGGATGTTTCAGTCACTCAGGCTGATGATGAAGACTTCACAGACCCCACGCCAACGCATGGCAGCATTTCGAGCTGTACATAGACATGGTATTGTGCAGTAGGGTGTTTCCAGAGAGATGTCCAATGGGACTTTGTTCACCGTATAGGACACTGCCCTATTTCTCCAGGACAGTGTACATCTTTATAGCTACACATGTGAAAGTCTTATGCATACGGGGACGTTCGCAACTGCTGCCGACTCGGCCTCGTTGTCCCAGAACAAGGCACCCGAAACTTAGGTGAGGCTGATGGATTGACCTTCCCCTCTTTCCCGTCTCCGCAGTCCCCGGATATCCGTGGCACCTTACTCCCTTCCTCGGTTGCCCGAAAGCCGATCTTTGTCTCGCTAGGCACAATTGATGATGTCGTTCACAATCTTCGGTGTTGATAAGGAAAAGGACATGCTGTTCTTGACCACCTCGATCTTATTGTGACTCGCACCCAAGGCCAGACTAATCACTTCACGATGAATGCTTTGAGACGCCAGCTTTATGCTGTGAATGCTCCCATACAACGATGTTTCTCGACTTCGAGTCAAAGGCACGCGACCTATGGCTTCATCGGGCTGGGACAGATGGGTGTGTTCTCAAAAGCTATATACTGATTTAGATCATGGCTAACCTTGAACAGGCTATCGAATGGCTGAAAATCTACGAGCCAAATTGCCCAGCTCTGATAACCTCATAATACATGATGTGAACAGCGAGGCGGTATCAAGATTCGTAAAGGAGAACTCGAATGTGGAAGTTGCAGAGGACGTCAGGGATGTCGCAGAGAGATCAGTAAGTTGACTCTATGTTTTAGCATTTATTGATTACCACGAGACTCGGCCATTCTCTTTCGCATAACAGCCGTTTGACCTCAGAGTAAAAGACAAGAAAACTAACAGACTTTCAGGAAACAATCATCACAGCACTGCCAGGACCATCCCATGTCCAAAACGTCTTCAAATCAATGCTAAAACCACCTACCTTGCTCCGCGACGGCGTACACCAAGAACGCCTCTTCATCGACTGCTCAACCATCGACCCTATGTCCTCTGCAGACGTTGCCAACGCAGCCCACTCCACTGGCCAAGGCAAATTCATCGACGCCCCCATGTCCGGCGGCATCGTAGGTGCCCAAGCAGGAAAACTCACCTTCATGATTGGCGCACCTCCGGAATTGGTCGATCGCGCAACTGAAATTTTGATGTTGATGGGCAAACGTGTAATTCACCTCGGACCCCAAACTTCTGGCTTGAAAGGCAAACTCGCGAATAATTACCTGCTAGCTCTTAATAACATTGCTACTGCAGAAGCTATGAATATGGGTGTGCAGTGGGGATTAGACGCTTCAGCATTGACAGATATGATCAACACGAGTACTGGAAAATGCTGGCCCAGCGAAGTCAACAACCCTGTTCCTGGTGTTATCCCCGATGCTCCTTCCAGCAAAGACTATGCTGGCGGGTTTGGCACAGCACTGATGAACAAAGATCTCAAATTGGCCATGCATGCTGCCCAGCAATTCGGTATCGAGCCTCGTTTGGGTCCCATGGCTGCGTCCATCTATGCCGCAATCGAGGGAAATGACAAGTACAAGGGCAAAGACTTTTCAGTGGTTTACAAGTATCTGCGTGGAGAGTAAATTCTTTTGTGGCCGGGCTTACAGATGCTAGATTATTGTAGATATTCGCAACGATATCTTGCATGAACAAGGGTGCTGGTCACCAGTTTTCGATTTCCACCGCTGCTCAGACACGACTCTCAAAGTAGAAAAGCTACTATTACCGGGAAAGACTATGATCCACTGGATTCACATGCATGATGCTCTTTATTACTGCTGCTGCTTCTCATCTGGGGTCAACCGTCCAACTCGAAAATCGAGTCCTCGGCCAAACTACGATGACAAAGGTCTCAGTGGGAACTTGCGCAAAGCTTCGCATTACTCACCGTACAAGGGTCCTCCTCAGAGTGTTTTTGACCCAGAGACTCATCTACGGCCCATCATCTCCAAATTCTACAAGTAGAGTCTACCAGCCATCTTGGAATTACGACGTGACTACCAAATTCGAGTCATACAAGACACTCTTAGCTCGATACGAAGGCATATTTCCAAGCTGTCAAAATGCACAATTTATTCCCCTCGTGAGGTCAAATTGACCGCTGACCAGAGGGAGCGATACCCGATTTCAGCATTGACCGACCCCTGCAATTTCTCGAATAAGCAATCAATTAGACTTGCCATAAGACTCGCAAAGCGACTTGCTATGGTAAACTCGCTCTGGTGATGTCGCTAAACTAGACTTGCTGTTGGGGTATCCCATGAATCAAAAAAAAAGAAAAAAAAAAAAAAACGCCTTCTCCACTGCAACTGCCATAAACCCAGTAACCCAATTCATTAGACATTGTTCTAGTTGTAAAAGTTGCCTTTAGAACCACTGCCGGCAACGCTCAGGTCGTCGGTGGTTATGTCCAGACTGCTACTGACACCCTCGGTGCTGTTAATAATGTCGCTACTCAACTTGTTACGTAAGGTCATCCTGCTCTAGACAAGGCTATTCTATTATTACTTCGATTATCACCTGTCTCATGGCTTTTAAGGCTGCCATAACTAAGCTTGCCTATCATGAGTTGTCTTATGATAGATTAACAACCCTATACTGATCATCCCATAGTCCTAACAGGCCTAGAAGGCTACTATTGTCGAATAATCATCGTCTCTGTCCTAAAAATGCTTTCTGAGGGTCCTACCCTGAATGAATACCATATTGGCAAGCATGTTGAAGTGTGAACTCGCATTTCAAATTATCGTTTGGTGGGAGGTGTGCGACTGATGTGTCTTTGCATACGCAAGGTGCAAACTACGACCGTGATCGGGAATACCCAAGAGCCAGATGGATACACCAGACAGCTTGCTTGAATTGATTCATCACAAACGAACATCAAAAAGTTCTACATAACATCTTCACAGCAGATTTACAAATCATCGTTGAACAAGCTTACAGTCCCAGCTCGACACGCGGACCTTTGTAGTGTTTCCTCGCATATAAGAGCCAATTGATGCCGCTGAACAACGCCATCGCAGCCAGCACAGCGCAAGTATAATCTGTGACATCCTCATCAGCACATCTCACCAGCATGCAAGAAGGGGACAAAGAACACTCACTCATACTGGATCCCGTGGTTGGGATAGAAGTCGGTAAATCAAAAAAGACAACCTCGATAATGGCAAACACGACAACAGTCGCATTGCAAGTCCACCCCAGCCAACCAGGCAAGCGGAACCATCGATCTTTGGCAAGGAATTTTTCGCTTCTGCCTCTGCACATAAGTAACAAGCAAGGCATGGCAAAGGAGATCATCTGCAAAATGATGGTTGTGTTGATCAAAGCATTGAATGCAGCCGTGGATGCGAGATAAATGCATCCGCAGATGAAGATCACTGCAGCATTGGCGAGTAGAGACCACACAGGAACTTCCAGACCATGATGCATTTGGGCCAGCTGTTTTGAGAGCACGAGACCGTTGTCGCGGCCAAATGCCCAGATTAGGTGTGAGGAGGTCTGTTGGACGGCATTGACGACGAATAAGTTGATTGTGAGCAGGACGACGAGGAAGACGGTCGCCGCGGCGTCGCTGTTGGTTGCTTGACGCCAGAGTTCGTAGATGGGTACACTGCAATACTTGGTTAGCTCCACCGCACAGCAGATAAACATATCAAGCCATCACTTACGCAGTCGAGACGAGCTCATCGATGTCCTTGATTCCGTAGCACATGGCAATCGCAAAGACAAATCCTGTAACGAAGCCAATGACTACTGTCGTGCATAGTGCTTTCGGCACTGTCTTCTCAGGCTCTGTACATTCTTCTGCAAGGTGCAGGGACGCGTCGATGCCAGCGAATATGAAACACGATGTTGCAAAGCCCGACAAGAATGTTACACCAGCTGGCCAACCTGTATTGCTTTCCATAGTCGCCCAGACGTACTCTGCACTTTGTTTCTCGGAGCGCACCAAGCAAGTGACAGTGACGACGACAAAAGAGCCGAGAGTAAGGAGTACTGTCTCGCGGTCAGTTGTGTATAGTTCAGGATCTTGGGTATTGACTTACATCCAACGTTGTGCACCCATGGCGTCTTGGCAAGAGCGAAAAGGTTGTAAAGAAGGAAAACGATATTGATCGCTTGGTAAACTAGAAAGTAGTGCCAGGCTTGAGGTGTATAACTAGGTTGGTAATACATCACCAAGGCTAGAAGGAGTTGTGTGGCAAGAAGAGTGGCAGCAGCCCCCAGCGCTATCCAAGAGAACATGGCGATCGAGCCACACACATAAGAGAGTCCGCGACTGAATCTTTTCGGTGCGAGGATGGATGCAAAGTGGTACCTGAAGACGTTTAGCTCGAGCATAGGAAGAGGATCAGCGGTAACTTACTGGCCGCCAGCAGTAGGATAGCAAGACGACAACTCCGCTAGAGATACTCCGGTAGCTACATAAGCGATTGTCGCTAGCGGAATCCCATAGATCAAGGTTGCAGTGCCTCCAGCGCTGATAGCAATGGCTAATGATGTTGCAATGGCAACCCAACTATTGCAGATGTTGAAGCTCAAAGCGATGATGTTGAAGTTGCTGAAGTGACGACGGGTCGGCGCTACACCCAAGTCACTGATGTCTCCCACCGACACAGAGAGCCTCTCGGGATCATGTGCTGTATACTTGGCAGTCGTTGAGTTGGCTCGAGCTGTGTAGAACATATCAGCTACGGCATAACCCAAACAAATTTGAAGGAGAGAGAGAGGCGTACTAATGGAAGACATGCTCTTTCGATCGGATGATACCATGATGAATATGGCAGGAGACCAGGTTGGTACTTCCAGATCTTCGAGGAGGGTAATAGGGATACTTATGGTTGACCATCTCAAAGGCTGAAGATAAAGGAACAATTCCGCCTCGTTCACGACTATGCTTGACTTGATACCATGAGATGCAGAATAACTTTACCCCGCTCGAAACCAAAGCGGTTGCACTGCACCAGGGCTTGCTGTTCTGGCCGCAATCGTATCTCCCATTTTCTTGATCGACCAAGAACGCAGCTGATAACTTCAACGAATTGCCTATCAGTGACTATGACATGGCGTCTGATCTTACCGATGTACCATGTTGAGTGATGGTAGCAAAGTCAGAGCGATATAGGGCAGCATTCCCAGATAGGCAAGGAAAGGGAGAAAGTCCCAATGCGGAAAGAAATAAGAGAACTAGGCCGAATCGGGCAAGAAAAGTGAGAAAGCATCGTGCCCTGGCCGTGTGCACACGCGGATGCTCATGAAACGAGAAATGATAGGATGAGATGACCATAACCATTGGTCATGGAATTACAAATGTGGACATGGTAGGAACCTGGCTCACACAATAAATAGTTAAGGCAGCTCCCAGTGCTGTCATCCAGCGTATACGCACTTTCCACGTAACGACTGTTATTTGCAATGACTTCTCGAGACGGTTACCAATGGACAGAGTCTTCTGGTCTCGTCAAAGGCGTGCCCAGTATAGGTGTCATCCAACCGCCCACGAACATCAGAGACGAGCAGGCAACCTACGATGTTATTGTAGTTGGAGCGGGTTACTGTGGGCTTACAGGAGCCAGAGATGCTGCATTATCAGGTGTGTCTTATGGACTGATCATGTATACCGCAACGGCTAATCGGAGCGTAGGCCTCAAGGTATTGCTGCTGGAGGCTCGCGACAGAATCGGTGGTCGTAGCTGGAGCTCAAACATCGAGGGTTACCCTTTCGAGATGGGCGGTACTTGGGTCAGCTGGGGACAGCCGCATGTTTGGAGAGAGATTTCAAGATACGACATGCGCGATGAGTTAGAGATCTCGCACGACTATAGTCGAGGCGTGAATCATTTCTCCCTGAATTCTTCGAGCGGCAACCGCAACATGAGCCATGAGGAAGAAGTAATCCTCAGCCAGGTTCCAAGCTGGAGACATACACTGAATGTGAACAGGACAAATTGATGGAGTCCGCTTTGAAGAAATTCGCCAACGTTGATGGTGAGCTTGGACGAAAAGTCATGCCGTTCCCACACAGTGAAAGCCATAACCCTGAGGCCGCAAAGTACGATAAGATGTCTGTCGCCGACCGCATTGCGCAGATCAAGGACGACCTCTCGCCAGATGAGCATACCGCTTTGCTCGGATTTGTACTACTCTGCAGTTGCAGCACACCGGAGAAGACCAGCTTCTACGAATACTTGCATTGGTGGGCACTTTGCAATTACTCGTACGAGTATTGCATTGAGTACCTCATCAAGTACAAGTTCAAGGGCGGACAATCGAGCTTCGCCATCAACTTCTTCAAAGAAACTTGTGCGACAGGGAGATTCTCGTACGCGTTCAACACACCGATCGCTGCGATCAAGGACAATGGCAGTGACGTCCACGTGACCGCAAGAGATGGAAAGACATTCAAGGCAGCCAGGTTGATCTCAGCAATACCCATGAACATCTTGAAGGATGTGTCATTCAGCCCGGCGCTCATCTCAGGCAAGCTCGAGGCTTCGAACCGGGAACACGTCAACAAATGTGTCAAGGTCCATGCTGAGGTTCGCGATAGGGATCTGAGATCATGGAGTGGCATCACATATCCCAACAATTCTTTGATGTACGCTATTGGCGATGGTACGACTCCCAGCGGCAATACTCATATTGTTGCTTTCGGTGAATCGCACAATCATATTCAGCCAGAAAAGGACATCAACAAGACCATGGAGGCACTGAAAACAATGACGCCCATGGATATTGAGAGAGTGGTAAGTCGATTTCGAGCTAGTAGACCGAGACTGTTGCTGACATTGCCCAGGTGTTTCACAACTGGGCGGATGACGAGTTTGCTAAGGGCGCTTGGTTCTTCTCTCCTCCAGGTCTCGTGACAGAACATTTGGAAGACCTCCGGGCTCCACAGGGGAATATGTACTTCGCCAACTCCGATTGGGCGGTAGGTTGGAGAAGTTTCATTGATGGTGCCATTGAGGAGGGCACTCGGGCTGCGCTGGCAGTCAAGAGGGATCTGGATAGGAGTCGTTCAGCACATCTCTAATATGAGTGCGAAATAACAAAGAACATGCATCCGACCGCGTTGTAACTGAACCAGATTCAGACTTTCATATGATTAGGACCGGTTCCACCAAGCTAGGGTTTCGAGCCCATTCGCCATTCGGTTGCAACAACCATATCTGTCCAAGACGTTCCAGGGCCACGATGATACTGTTCATCCGCGTTTTCTCGTAGACCTGGGCAAGTCTACCTGCAAAGAAGTTCCTATGATCCTGATTCTTGCTGGAAGCTGCTGCGACAAAGTAAACCCAAGGTAATGTATGCATGCAAGGGCTGTCCGCATGGATAGGCAGTACCAAACGACGCAATTGTTCAATGTCGGCATAGAGTTGCCCTTGTTGATAGTTGCCCAATGCTTGTCGCATGTATATGTTCCTCGCTTGCTTGATGGCCTCGCGGAAGATAACTGTATTGTCAAAAACCCTCGGGTCGTCTGGGTAGTGTTGAGAAAATATAAAGTCAAAGTAGAAATCCAGGTCTTTCTCAAACGTTTTGCAGCCTTCGGATAGATCCAAAAGAGGTGGAGTGAACAATTGAAACCTAAACAATATCAGACTGGTGACGGGATTCCGTATAGATATACTCACATTCGAGATTGTTGTAGCAGGAAACCTCTTTCGGCTGATATTTCTGTCTCGAGGAGTTTATTGTGGCTTAAAAGATTGGTGAGCATAGGATAGAGATGAACGAAGTCTCGAGAACCAGTGACAGTCTCTCCCACTAAGAGAAGGATGATAGTAGCCCATGTAGAAGTACTGAAGACCTTGTGGCTTTCGTTCGCAAAGGCGTCTGCACGTAACCTTTTTATGATCTCGGCACGTCCAGTCTCTGCCAGAGGGATAAGATCCGGTCTCTTGGTCGACAGGTGAAAGGCGGCGACGACAGACACTGCACGCTGCACAAGGTCATCTTGGTAGGCCATTGGAAGCAGAAAATTGCGATAACCATTGAAACCGGTGTCAAATATGACCATGATTGATGCAATACTCTGCGAAACTATTTGCTGTCAGATACCTGGCTAGCAAGCAAGCAAGCAAGCAAGCAAGCTAGCAAGGAGCAAAGGCGTTTGCTTACAATGATTGAAGAGCATCTGTATACCGGGCTTCAACAGCTCCAGTCTCAGATCAGCGCCAGGGTCGATGTGGAAAGAAATGGTAGTGCTATCGTCCAACAAAGTGTATGTTGAATTGTAAGCCTGTCCCTGACGAGGAACTGTTTCGATCTCCTCTAATTCCCTGTCGGTATTGTCATCTTCGAGGTTGCCAACAGCCTCGATCGGCGCGCCAATAGTGGCGATTTGCTCAGGAGTTTCTGCCTGTGTGCCCAGCGACGGCCTTGATACAGGCGCGCCTTCCAGATGCTGGTTCAATCTTGTCGCAACATCCGGAACATTGGCGAAAATGTGCCCTTTGCGCTTTCCTTTCGATATGGCACCCTCCACAAACCTGATTTGGCGACCAATGCCAGTACATTGGATACCCTTCTTCAGACACTTAGCACATTCAGGTGTGCCTTTGTCACACTTGATGCGACGTCGCGAGCATTCTTTGCAGCCGTCTCTTGGCATCATGCCATTGTCTATGAATTAGGTAAATCTCATGCGCAGCACACTTGTTGATGCTGTCGGAACTTCCGGACGGCATACAGAACGATCTTGACGTGAGGTAATTATCTTGCCGCCGAGGTGGGGGAGAAACCAATTCACGGTTGATCTTCGGACGAAAGCGCGTTCTTGAACGCGTATCCTTGTGTCCCTGCTGCCTACCAAGGCGGATGCATATAACCTGCCTGAGGCAGTCATGCCCAGAAATTGTAAGTCCAAGCACTTGGTACGACTTTTCAAGTGTTAAAAGTCTCAGTCGCGTTTGTCTTTTTGCGTAATGTCTGCCAGACATATATGGACCAGCAACAAATGTCGATCTCGTATGCCAATTGCGCATCTGTTGCGCCCGCTGGTAGTCCTTATTAGCGTTGTGCCGGGTACAAGCAGGCATCCTACTGTTTGAAAGATTGCCAGAAGATGCATTGGAAGCAGCACAAAACATTCTGCAAACAACAACAGTGACAACACTAGCAACACACCTCCGCCTCTTACAATACGACTAAAGACTACTGGAAGGAGTTTAGGGAGGAATATAGCGATTTTCTCAAGGACCCTAAGGGATTCATTGACGACGAAGAAGATACCGAAGTTAACGGAAGTGATTACGACGATGACGACGATGAAAGCATTGCGAGCGTTCCTGACAGGCCACTTACTTTTCTGCGCACTCAGCCATTCCCTGGTCTAAATCTGTCCATCGATGGCTTCCCTGTCGCTATAGTGGACACAAGGACTTATGTCGAGGAAATCATAAAGACAGACCTCACTGCTGCCATTGCCACAGCTACAATCCTCTGGAACTGGCACCCGAACGCTCTCCGCGCCTTTCTAGACTGTCAGAAATACTCGGCCTTTGAGTTCGCCACGTGCGACAGAGCCCCTGGAGCCGAGAGATATGTCACGCATATGATCAGTCGCCATGACCGGGCCATTCTCATTGGTCACTACGATCAAGACTTCGACTGGGGCTTCCAAGTCAGCTATGGGCTTCTTGAGGACGGTCGCTGGAAGCCGCTTCGGGGATCCACGGACGTGTTGCCCGGCAAAGACAAACCGGAATGGGTCACCAAGATAGGAAACATGTGGGCCAAAGATGAGCTTTATTTCAAGCCATGGTTGTCTAGAAATAACCGCGAGCAGGAACTGACTTCGGTAAGGTCGATCCTGCTTCGCTGTACTCAGAATAGATTTAGAGGTAAGATAAAACCACTAGTATATAGCTTTTATTGGAATAGGATTAGTTTCTGCATGACACTGTAGCTAAATTGTATGTGCATTCAATCGTTGTCTGTACGTAAATAAGTTTAACCGAGCATGAAAGCAGACAGCTAGCTATACGGTAGAAACTCGGGTCAGCCAACGGGCGCAAATCGAGGCTTCACAGCTGTTGGCGGGAGTTTCTCTTGTTCAGCGCAAGGCGAACGGCCATGTGAGCCCTTTGGCAGTGTCCTTTGACCATCCTCAACCAGGTGAAAGAGTACAACATGGCGTCACTGCTTCAAAAAGATTCGCAGAATTTTTTTCGACGCACTCACTTTGGACTCGGCATTTTTTCGCCAATACTGCACCGATTGCGCTAGGGATTAGCGCATCATGATCGCAGAGCGCCGTTCGTCTGGGACATAGCTTTGAATCATCGAATTTCAGCCAGCTTCCATGCTGAAAAGTGAATAGAGAGAATCTTCTTCACTGGGTACAGCAGTTGCGAATTGTGTACGCAAATCACGTCCGTTTGACAGGCTGACTACATATTTGGGAAACTGAGAGTCTCCTCTATCTCAGGGCAGATGGCCGAGTGGTTAAGGCGCTGGCTTTAGGCTGTATCGAAGGATTCGCTCCAAGCGGAGAAAATTCCCTCCTTATGTATCTTAAATCGCCAGTTCGAAAGAGCGTGGGTTCGAACCCCACTCTGCTCATTGATCTATTCCTTTTGCATTTTTTGAGCCCCCCAAGTCTCTGGAGCAAGGTGGCATGATTTTATGACGATTCTTCGCTAGTGAAGCCTGGTGGACAAGTGAGAGCCATAGCGAAGCCTGAGCTACGGCGTGTTACCGGGAAGCGGGTCCAGATGGAGATCTCGCGGTCATTCTGTCCAGGCTATGCATCTGATGCGTGTTTGACCAGCTAAGTCTCGTGGGCGGACGAACATGTCTCGCTGCAAAATGAGACTTTGTCCAAAGAGAACATGACATAAAAGACTCAGGAGATGCTACTGCATATAGTGTCTGCACCGAAGCAAAGGACTAATGTCCGGAATCGCTGATGAGTTGACGCCCCAGGGTGCGACTTGCAGACTGTCTGGAGGTCCAGTCAACGGATCTGAAAAGAGACGGCAACACAAAGCATTTGGGCAAGGTAGTATTTGGTTCAGCTATTTACTGCCTTCTACAGACCTCTCGACTGGTACGCATTCAATGATACTATCCCTCAAACTCTCTGTGTATGTATAGACCTTGGAGATTTTCAGCCCCGCCTTTGCAATCAGGTCGTTCCATTGCTCTCGAGTTCTTTCTAGACTCGACAGGCAAGTCATCATAGTGATGTCAATCTGTGCAGCTTGCCAGTGGACACCCTTGTTTTCGAGAAACATATCGTCGATCAGAATCACACTGTTAGGACCAAGAGCATCCTTAGTGTTACACAAGATCTGGAGAGCCTTCTCCTCGGGGTAGTCGTGTATGATGTTTCGCATGTAGTAGGCTGTTGCACCCTGAATCTGCTGTGGCTGGAAGAAATCTTGCACCATGTGTTCAACGCCAGGGTGGCTGATGGCGTGCTCGAGAGTGATGGGGATATCTTGTACGAGTATGCGGCCGGGTGCGTCTGGTATCCTTTCTCGCAGCGCAATGCTCTGGTGACCGAAACCTCCGCCCACGTCGACAAACAAGGGCTCGCCTGATGGAGTGTTGTTGGCGAGTTGTTGGTAGGGATACACATCCAGCCAGGTCGGCATGCCCAGGCGCTGTACAGACATAAATCGATTGAAGTGGGCAAAAAGCTCAGGCTTGGTTTGATAATGAACGAAGGGTGGCATATCGTGATTCCAAGCAGCCGAGAGGGCAGTCTTGGTCGCTGACTCGGGCTCCTTGTAGCCAGTCTGCTTGAGAAACTCGGGCATTTGCGTAACGGCTGGCCCTACGTAGTCAAAGTAGTGATAAACGCCGCCGGCGAATCCTGGATTGGCAAAGGTACCGGTGACATTGTTGGCAGCGAAGGTGTTTTGATCAACCTCCTTGATGAGGCGCACAGAAGCCATGTAGCGAAGGAGTCGAGCCATAAGCTGGGGCTGAACACCCGTGTTTCTTGAGAGCTCATCGATGGTGGCTGGTTGTCCAGTTTTGCTGAGAGTCTCGAAGAGTTTCAGATCGCAGCCGACGCGAACAGCAGCCAGAGGAAACTGAGAGTACAGCAGTCGCTGGGCGGTGTCTTGCGGTTGTTCAAGCGATATAGCCAGGTCATTGAGTTTACCAATCAGCTGTTTGCGGCCGTGTTCGTCGGTCGCACGCGCCAGAGCTTCGATCTGTGGAACAAGAGCATCCATCTCAACTTGTGGCCAAATGGACAGTGTGGATGGTGAGCGAGCAAACAACTCGAAGGCTGGCCTTGCCTTTAGTAGTCCTCAATGCAACACCATCTCCGAAGGATCAAACATGAGCTACATACCCACTGTGATAATCTGGTTATCTTAGTGCTGACTGCTAGACAAACGAGACGGAGAGTCGGTGATGTCAGCGGCTTTTCAGCCTTTGGTGGTACCTCTATACAAATCTGTGATTCTGTACACACATCAGTCAGTCGACGTGGCACTTGGCAGAACCAGAGGCTTCAGAAGCAGAGAGACAAGGAGGATGAAGCCCTCGAGTCAAAGAGACATCGGCTGGATGAGATTCATGAAAATGGGGTTCGGCTGTTTTGAGCTCGATTGAAGCTTATTCTAGACCGGAAAAGCTTAATAAACTTAAGGTAATCTACCTATAGATCATAACGAGGGTCTTAAGGGCGACTTGAATGGCGGCTGAGATATGACTGAAGGGTGATTGGACGGCGACTGTCGAGGTAGAGGAAGCTCATTTGCAACTGGGTCACGTTATACACGACTGCTCGCGCAACTGTCGACAGAGACACCTCTGCGTCAAGTGACTGGAGAAGGTAACAAAGCTGGTCCTCTGCCGGCAACCAGGATGAAGCCAGTGGGCGCACGGATCGATTACCCTTGTGTTCACCACTGAGTCTCCTGAACCCAGCAAATATACTTCTGACATGTATCTGTTTTACACCAGGTGGTTTTTCGCAAGACGCCTCCTAAGGCGTGCAACCCTTGGCCAAGTCATACAATGTTGGCGCAGTCACAAGTGAGGGCTGCTTTGATGAGAATCGCTATCCGAAGATCTGCCATGACAGCTCACCGCCTTAGCTTTCTCCACACAAAGACCTCTCGACCTCTTACCTCAAGAGCTCTGCCATTTGCACATCTCAATCAGGACTATGTCAGCACAAACAACTCATCCAGGCGAAGTGTCACTCGTGAAGCTTCTGGCCACATTGACAGCCACACTACATCCTCAAACATACGTCTTTGCTGTGCTTGCAGAATCCAAAATTCCGCCATTTTCAGAGGTTGAGATGCTCTTCCGCGAAGCCAAGGCGGAAGGTATTACTGTCATAACTACTCAAGAGTATGCAGAAAGCCACCGGCTGGAGTATGCTTTTCCATGTCACAAGATTACACTCGATGTAACGTCGAGTCTGGATGCTGTTGGCTTCATCGCTGTCGTTGCGACAAGACTCGCTGCTGCTGGGATGGGCGTCAATCCGATCAGTGGTTTCTATCACGATCACTTATTTGTCCCACTCGGAAGAGAGACAGATGCGCTCAAGGTGATTGCTGAGTTAGCTGAAGAGAAGAAGCGAGAAGCTCAGGTTTGAGAAGACTACGACTGTGGAAGAGACCGGGCTTGGGGTGTACCATTAGCGGAGTCACGGCCCGAGAAACCACAAGATTATCCGCCTTGGCTGTCACTCCGCGCCTTCTCTTTCTCCGCTTTCCTCCCTAGCAGTCTTCAGGTCAGCACCAAGTCTCATCTCACGTAACACTTTGACAAGTTTTTTGCATTGAAGTCATTCAGAAGCCTATATATCCTTGTTGCAAGCGAGCAGGATCGTTGTCTCCTCACGCTATTGTTCTTGGCTGGCGGTATGATGACCCGAAATGCAATCCACACGCTCCGCCCAGACGGTTAAACACTTCTTGGTAATGGCACAGGATTGATCAACACGAGCAAGGTCCAAGTAGGTGTATATATATTCTGTTGGTTCATTCCAATTACGACAATCTCCCCTACGGCGATTCTCATCATGCAATTAACCCTGACCCCTATCTCACTGGAAAGCTATTTGCCAACTCCATCCGAGGCATCCAAAGTACGGGTGTGCAGGCATGCGCCAAGCACTATGTGGGCAACGAGCAAGAACACTTCCGCCAAGTTCCCGAGTCCCACGATTACGGCTTCAATATCACTCAACCTGGCTCTTCCAATATCGATGACCAGACCCTGCACGAGCTCTATGTCTGGCCTTTTGCAGATGCTGTCAAGGCTGGCGTGGCTTCTGTCATGTGCAGCTACAATCTTGTCAACAATTCAGACGCATGCGGGAACAGTTACCTGCTCAACCATGTGCTAAAGTCAGAACTCGGGTTTCAAGGCTATGTCATGAGTGATTGGCAAGCAATCATGAGCGGAGTCCCCTCAATCCTCGCAGGACTTGATATGACTATGGCTGGCGATATCCGTTTTGGCGACGGCTCGAGCTTCTTTGGTCCTAATCTTACAATTGCCATCCTCAATGGCACTGTACCGCAATGGCGTCTTGACGACATGGCTGTTCGCATTCTGGCCGGATGGTATCTTGTTGGTGGAGATAGGGAAGTTCCTCAAGTAAATTTCCAGTCCTGGACGCCCGATACCTTCGGCGCCGTTCACGCACACGTCGGCTCAACATGGGGTACCGGCCTTGTCAATCAACATGTCGATGTTCGCCGGGAGCACGGAAGATTGATTCGCGAAATTGGTGCTGCGTCTACTGTGCTTCTGAAGAACCCTCACGGCACATTGCCTCTGAACAAGACAGCAAGGCTGACGGCAGTGTTCGGCGAAGACGCAGGCTCTAACCCTAATGGTCACAATGGTTGCCGAAATCACGCCTGTGATACTGGTACGCTCGCTACTGGTTGGGGCAGTGGTCAAGCAAGTTCTCCGTACCTCGTCAGCCCAGACGCAGCGATCCAGCACGAAGTTGTCTCTAGATTTGGTTCGTATGAGTCCATCACCAACAACTCAGCTTTGACTCAAATCAACGCATTGGCTCGCCGTGTCAATGACGTGGGCGGAATTTGTTTAGTATTCAGTAACTCGAACTCAGGTGAGGGTTTTGTCAATGTTGATGGCAACTATGGTGACCGCAAGAACTTGACACTTTGGCAAGGCGCTGATGCTATGATTGCGAATGTGTCTGCTTCTTGCAACAACACCATCCTTGTTGTTCATTCCGTTGGAGCAGTGGAGGTTGAGCAGTATAAAGAGAATCCAAACATTACTGCCATTCTCTGGGCAGGATTACCTGGCAAGTATGCTAGACCTTTTAGATGATACGTCAGCTGACATGCTGTAGGCGAACAATCAGGATATGCAATTGCAGATGTTCTGTATGGCCGGGTCAATCCTGGAGCAAGATTGCCATTCACCATGGGTCGCACAAGATCCGACTATGGAACTGACGTACTGTACACCCCGAATTCAGAGGTCCCGCAATTCAACTTCCAAGAGGGCGTATTCATCGACTATCGCGGATTTGATCACCGCAACGTCACTCCAGTCTATGAGTTTGGCTTCGGACTGAGTTATACAACATTCGAATACTCTGGCCTCACTGTGCAGAAGCTTGATGTCGCAGAATACAAGTCAACGACAGGTACTTCTGGGCCAGCACCTACTTACGGCATCATCAACAACGACACGTCTGCCCACACGTTCCCAGAAAACATTACTCGTATACCTCTGTACATCTACCCATGGCTCAACAGTACAAACCTTAGCGACTCGTACGGAGCAGCAAACTTTGGCGACAACTCATTCATTCCCGAAAACGCACTCAATGGCTCTAGCTTTCCATACCCTCCGTCTTCTGGACCTAACGGCGGCAACCAAGGGCTTTGGGATATCCTGTACCACGTTGGCGTCAACATCACCAATACCGGCCCCATCGTTGGTGACGAGGTCCCCCAGCTGTATGTTTCTCTGGGTGGACCTTACGACCCCAAGATTGTTCTTCGAGGATTTGAGCTTGTAAAGATTAATCCTGGTGAGACTGTGCAAGTCAGCTTCCCACTAGCGAAGAGGGATCTAGCGAATTGGGATACGGAAAAGCAGGATTGGGTGATTAGCGAGTATGTCAAGACGGTGTATGTGGGTTCTTCGTCAAGGGATCTGCCGTTGAGTACAGTGCTCAAGGCATGAAAAGGGAAAGTTCGCGGTCCTCTCACATTGGCAACAAGGGTTCGAAACCATCAGACTTTTTTTGGCATTGTTCCCAAGGAACCACACAAGAACTGTCTACTGTACACTTTGATCACATTTTAGGATATACATGTTTTTACGCTACGCTTGTAACGGTCTCAGTCTAACTTAGGACCGTCCGCACATCGGGTTACTCATACCTCCAACGTGCACTAAAGCACATAACTCATGTACTATAAGAATGCACAGTACTAATAAGAAATCAGAGTAGTGTTCACTGAAGAAGCGACTTATCCTAGACTCTCTCTAGACATGCCTATGTTTTTAGAAACTACTATGCCTTTTTACGGCGTATATTCTGCTTGTTCTGTAATCAGAGAACAATGGATTGAATTGGGTATTATAGACTTTGGGCACACGGAGAGGTAGAAGAGACGAAGGTAGCTTGCCTGATCAATGCGTCTTTGCTTTACATCCTTCCCTATGAAAAAGTGAGTCTATGTAGCTAGGATAGTTACACAATCATGTAAAAAGGAAAATTGCGGGTTCTTTTCGAATTAGGCTCTCAAGGAGAAACATCGCCATTACAGACGAATTTCTGCATCATTGTAGCTCTACATTGTCGCGTGAGAAGATTTGAGATTCAAAAGAAGTGCCAAAGAACCTCTATTACTGCGGCCACTATCTCATTGCACCGCTTTGACTCCAAGCAATTTCTCTGCATTCTTGTAGCATATCAACTCCAAGTCCTCTTTACTCACCATTCCACTCGCCTCAACCTCTTCTATAAACTTCAAGCCCTTTTCATTGCCACTAAATGGGTAGTCTACAGAATATAGGATTCTGTCTTTGGCACACATCCTCAACAAACAGGCCAATGGAGCCAGACTAAACATGCCAGACGTAGTGATCCAGAAATTCTCTTTCCAGACTGTTTCAAGACTGCGTTTGTTATCTGGTGCCCAAGAGGAGGATGTAGAAATGATACGATCCAGTTGGTAGGGAAGCATTTCTCCCATATGTCCGATAACAATTTTCAACTTTGGAAACTCATCAAAAAGGCCGGATGCCCAGAGACGCAAAACGTGCAGACCAGTCTCGGAGTGCCAGCCCCAGGCTGCTATACTCATCATTTGTGCTGCCTTTTCGCCAAAGTTGCCGCGGTAGTGGGGCATCCATTCATCTGCTGCAAAGGTTGGATGGATGTAGATAGGTACACCAAGCTCTTCCGCTTGTGCAAAAACAGGACGGAAAGCCTCGCCATCGTAGAAAGTACCATTGCAGTGATTGTTGATCAACGCGCCAACGAATTTGTGCTGTTTGACACATCTCTCCAGCTCGGTGGCTGCATCTGAAGGCGTAGCCATAGGCAACAATGCGAAAGCTGCATATCGGGGTTGATCTTTGATCGCAGTTGCCAGATTATCATTTGTCGTCCTACATTCCTGGGGAGATGCGTTGAGTGGGCTGTGCGAGAGGATCTGCAGAGATACCTTGCCAGAGTCCAGGGCTGCTAGCCGGTCTGAACCCAGAGAGGTGAGTTTGTCTATCAGGGGAGCTGGAAATTGAGCGTAGGGGTCTTGGCGACCTGTGTCGGCGAGATGCTGGCGCACGTTCTGAGAGAGATAGTGCTCTTCCAGTGTGATTAATGGAGGAACCATGTTGCTAGGTGAGCGAATTGGAGGAATGCGGTTGGAATATGGCCGTGGTAGGTATTTGCGACGATTAGATGAGATACAGGGCCAGGAAAAGCTGTACTAATAGGTGTTGACTGGTGAAAGAGCGTCTTCAGGCAGCAGCTTCCATTTGGACCTACCTCGAGGAGCTTTATACCTCTTCCATAAGCAAGGGCTAATCCTTCGAGCAAAAGGTGACATCACTATCAACTCTGTTATCCTGGCAGGCATTCGACAGGCCGCTGTTGACCATGTACATATCGGCATCGTCTTTGCGCTGCTTTCCAACACGATGGGTATAGGAGTTACCGCCGGATATTGCAAGGTTATAGCGGAGTTATGGAGGAAGGAACGTCGAAGTGACGCGGACATCGGAGTGAATCTCCGCTCCGCCCATGCTTGACGGCCTCTCCAGGCCAAAGTATATAACACATGTATCCATAGAAATGCACAATACTATCTGAGAACAGAATAATGTCCAGTGAGAGGCGACAACTTATTAGCTCTCTCTGGTCACACCTCGAGAACAACTGTATTTTTCTATAGTGTACTGTTCGCTCTCTGCTGTTGTTGGAGCAGAGATATTCCTGTCGAAAGCTACCTATCTCCATGGCTGAATATGCACTCAGGATGCAACTGTGCGTTCAGATAGCCTACAAATACCATACACCTCAGAATGGGAATGGAGGAGGGTCAATCGCAAGATTGTGAGATAAAAATCTACAGTCGTTTTTATGTTTGGAGGGGTATCTACCATCAAGTGATTCATGTCTGTGTTTTTGCCTTTGACGCCGAAGAAAAATGCGAAACTGCCAACTTTCTATCCGGCAGGTTTGGAAGAATGTAAAATCGTTCTTTGTCATGAATAAGTGTTTTCTCCATCTCTTGGTATGCTTTATAAGAAGTAATCAGCAACTGGCTTCTTCGCAGGCATTCCTCTAGAATCCTGCGGCGCTGCTTCAAAGACACGGTACCTCCGGCCTGGTCCTTGTTTTAGTACCATGTCGGTGACAACACCTGATGATCTCTCGACTTCTCCATTGCTGCGTGGTGTGTATCCGCCGTTGGCTCCATCTTCTGACAGCTCCAAGATTGCAGCGACGTTTCCACAGCGGTAGCAGTAATTCGGCGCACTCCAGACTGTGACAATAGTGTTGTCGAACATCTCTTTGAATCCTTCCATGACAAGTTGATGTGCCCGAGCTATTAAACTCAAGTCGTTCTTGTGATTGAAGTGCTTGACAATATCGGCACCAAACAGGAAGCCAGCTCCTCTTGGTGACAGACCCCAGCCGTCAATATCGTCAGGATCAGACCACAACAGGTCGCACATAGCGCCTTCGTGGGGCACCTCTTGCTTTCGGTCGATTAACCTGATCTTATCAATGCTGTCAATCAGAGGACTTAGACCGCCGTGGACACATAATACGGCGCCTCCTTGATTTGAGGCGGATCCACCACTGGATGATGTTGCGCCTGTGCCAGCAGGACCAGTGTTTGAGGGGCTGTTGGGTACGGAGGATTCGGTTGAGGGTTTCGGGCGAGGGAAGCGGTTCATAACCTGGTTATGTGAGTTGATAATTTCGATTTCGACATCTTCCAGGGATTCTGGAATGGGTTGTTGAATGTCTTGTGGGAGCTCGGCAGAGGTGGGACTAAGTTCTGAAGCAGCACCAAGGATCAAAGCTCCGAGGGCGAGGTAGTCGAAGACCTCGCAGCAGTATCGCCAGACGTTTGCGCTGCCGTATTTGCGTAGACATTCGTCGTAGAAGCCATAGACTGTAGTGATCTGTCTCGACTCGTGGTTTCCGCGGATGAGGGTAATGCGATCGGGGTAGCGGACCTTGAGGCAGAGGAGGAGGAGAAAGGATTCGAGAGAGTAGAAGCCGCGGTCGACAAAGTCGCCTAGAGGATGTGAGCTGAGGCAGGAGTGGCGAGAGCGCGGATGAACGCACCCATGAAGAGGTAGTTTGTGTCAGGGACATCGCCACCGACGCGAAAGAGCTCCATCAAGTCGTGGAACTGGCCGTGGATGTCGCCGCATATCTGGCGCGCATCAGTATGGGAGAGGGGAGCAAGAGAGCAGAGCATGGTAGACGTACCGTGGCAGGGGCGTTGACTGTGACGACATTGCCCTCTTCAATCAGCAGCTCTCTGGCCTTGTAGCAGAGCTCGCGGACCTGCGTCTCAGGGATGGGGCGACATGAGCGCAGTTGCGCAATGGCCTTGTCCAGGTCGCTCATTCCAGAATTGCTGTCGCGTGCACCGCTGATCAGCGGATCGTCGCGTAACAAGTTATGTCCAAGGGATCCTCTCTTGTCGTTTGATGGCACGAAACAATGGCGCGTCCTCGTTCAGTAGCTTCAGCAGGTCAATATGCACAAAAGAAATGCGATGGCTGCAAGACCCAAAGTTGACGCCTCTCGGCCTCTCCAATGTCTCGAAATGTCCGAGCGTCTTCAGCCCGTTCTGATCGTCGGCCGCTCCCGCCGTCTCCGCCAAACCCTAAAAACTTCAAATATCTGATGCCAAGACTCCATCTCAAACGCATATCCATGTTTTCTGCAAGGTCTACATTTCAGATCGAACATCAACTCTTATAAAATGTCAAAACGTTTCGCAGACTCGGATGGCTACGAAGCTAGAGACAACAAGCGGCCGAAAACACAGCCCCCAGTCGCCGTCATCCCCGCCACTGATATTTTCTCCGCTCGTCAGCTTCAGGAACTTCTTGTCTTCAGCCAAGACGGCGTCCAAAACTTGAGGAATGGTATTCAATCCTTCAAGCAATTCCTGGAACTCATTCTCTACCAATCCGATGAGCCTAACCGTCCGGCTAAGATCAACATTCTCAATGACTATCTGGATGCTGCCAAATTGAAAGCTGCCCGTGACAAGGATGCCGAATTTCTTCCTGATTTCATGCAGGCATGGGGCTTTGCTAACCAGACTAACAACGATTACCTGGCTACCTCTGTTGCTTCAATCCTGGCTCTGCTTCTAAAGACAATCGCTTCCCTCATTGAATGCCGCGAATATGGCATTCTGCTCATCAAGACTCTTCTCAATCATGCCCAGCTCAAGCTTATCTCGAGAAGTGTCTCTGCTCCCAAGCACAAGGAACATGTCATCTCGCCTTCTCTGCGTATCCTGACCGAGATGGTCTCTTTTGATGCCGGTCTCATGGCTAAGCAGGTTTATGCAAAACGCGACTTCACTTTTGAAACAAAAATCGTTGCCCGCAATCTGGGCCTCATCAAGTCTGGTTCTGGTCCCTCAATCAGATCAAACGCCGTCCGCTACCTACTTGCAAACTTCAAATACCAGGGAGAAGGTGCCAAGATTGATATCCTCAAGAACGGACACATTATCAAGGCTCTATTTGATCACTTGAAAGACGACTCGGCCGATGCTTTACAAGAAGTTTTCAAGGTACTGGAAACTGGCATCCTACGAGATGAGACCATTCCCCGTGCAACAAAGACCCAGACCATTAGCGAGCGTTCTTTGGCAGGCGTCCTTGCCGCTTTGCGTACGTTCGCCGCCACCGAAAGCCCGACAGGCGATGAATCTACTATAATACGTGGCAAAACTTCAATTGTATCCTTCTTGAAACTCGTCAGCACTACGCCTTCGCTTGGTCTTCTCCGTCCTAGCGGCTGGTACCCTCCCGGAAGCGAGCGTCACACCAGAGATCAGAATGATGATGTTGAAACTGATCTCGCCCTTGATCTCGGCCTTGACTCTGTCGACTGGTACAACAAGTTCCAAGGTCAAGTCCCTGTACGAAACACGATTCTTTCTGGTTTCTCGCAGACTTTGAAACCATATGCAAGCGATGAGGAGAGAGACATTCTTCTTTGCATCTTCGCCGCAGCACCTGAAATTATTGCAGACTACTATTTCTCAAGAGGAGAAAAGTTCTCATTCGAGCCCAAGCTCACCAACACCTGGATTGGATATGCATCCTTCCTCTTCTCCTCTGTTCAGGTTCCTTTCCCCAAGTACTTTGGAGCCATTGACCACTACGCAAGCTGCCCTCCTCCAGTCTCAGTCGCCATTGAAAACATCCTCCCTTTGCCTCTAACTCAAAGGATCCTAACAAAATCCTTGAATCAATCTTCCGACCTAATCACTCTTTTCGCTGTCCGCATTCTGATCGTGGCTTTCCAGAAGCTGCACCAAGTCTTGCAGGCATTCAACGTCGCTGCCGCTGAGGGTAATCCTCTTTGGAAAGAAGGATCTATCAGAATGATTGCCGAATTCTGTCAAAGATGTCCTCCAGTCAAAGACGTGATCGCCGCCTTCCGCAAAATCTCTGACGACAACATTCTTCAGAAGGAAGCCATTTCAAGACTGTTGCGTATGTACTACCAAGTCACACCACAAGCTGCACTGGAAGAGAAATTCGATGTTTCCCAGGCCTTGACCATTGCGATGTCAAGAGTCGAGACAGTAACGTCTGAGACTGAGAATTACGCCTTCCGCCTGTTGGAGTTGCAGCACTTGCTCGTCATTGCCCAATGCTCTGCAGGTATGCGTTGGTGGCACAAACAAGGATCGCTCAAGTTTTCTCCATTCACCACTCTGCTCCGTCTAAGCGCACAGACTCCCGCGAATCAGTCCACTGGATCTGAGTTCATCAATCTGCTTCAGTCGGTCGTTGATGAGCATAGCATCCTTCAGCAGCAAACAAAGGAGCCACCTGTAAATGCATTGATTGCCAGTCTTGCGGATGATGAGACTTGGAAGCCGAGTGAGGCACTATACACCTTCATCGATGACTGTCTCGGTCGTCTTGTCAGAAAGCCGATCAAATACCTGGACGACCTCGATGAGCTGGCTGGTGGTTCAGACCATGGCAAGATCCTCAGTGCACTGGTCATGGTATGCTTGGAGCAGATCCCCTTCACCACGAAATTGCCAGAATCAGACCGCGTGAATGTTTTGATGTGGTTCTCTCGCTTCCTGGAGCTGCTCAAGGTGGTGGGCGAGGATGTCGAGTTGTTGCAGCTCGTCAGACAGAGAGTGACAGATCTGCCTGTTGTTTCATCTGTAGAGCTCGAACCAACATTGCGATCAATCACTTCACGCAGACAGTCAGATGATGACAAGACCTCAGTCCCGGTATCCTCATCTGACAAGAAATCGACAAGACAACCTCTTGCATTCTCAGAGCCTCCCATCGAGAAGCAAAACCATCCTGAATTGAGTAGATGGCAACAAAAGGATCTAGACGAATCCCTCGAAAACGGCGATATTGACAGTCTTGTCCTCTGTCTATCTTCCCAAGACAGCTCGGTTAGGTTGCAAGCACATGCCGCGATCCGCAAACTCATGCTTAAAGTCAAAGAATCCACCAATGACGACAAAGACCAGATGTACCTCTTACTCGACGAACTTTCCGAAACCGTGGCTGAGATGTCGCCATCGAGTATAGCACAACAACCCCTTCCATACCTTGTCACTGTTTTTGCTACACAAGCCCTGGGGATTCTTCAGGACCCCTCTCACTTCATGTACCCGAAAATCAACAAGTACCTGAACAAAGGCCCAGTCTGGAACATCGGCAAACTAGCAAACCACTGGATCGATAGAACAGTCCTAGAAACCCCTGAAGAAGACGACAAACACTGGGCAGAAATCGAATTCGTGCTTGAGTTTTTCGCAACCGGGACAAGGACATTGCAAGATGTGCATCTGCTTCTGCCACGCAACTGTATGGAGAAAGTAATGGATCTTTTTGCTAGTCCATCGGCGCCAAAGGGAGTCAAGGATGCAGTGTTGAAGGTGGTGTATAGAATTGCTGCTGTGGGCGGTGCTACCAGTCTTGTCACTAGAACGGGTGTGTTGGCTTGGTTGGACATGAGAGCCAAGGTCGGTGATGTGGATGCAGCGACTCTGGAGGTACTCAAACGCAAAGTAACCGATGGTCTTGACGAGGCCAGAGTCAAGACGTGGAGTAAAGGCGCTTTGATGGCTAGCAAGGTATGAAATAGATGTACATTTTCAATAACAGCTTACTATGCTCTCTCTGGAGGCTGTTTCCTATGTGAATTCGATCATGCATTTCTATAGCTGACTTCAGGACATTGTCTGTATCTTGACAATCAAAGTCCACATCGAATACAGTCAGGCTTGAACAAAGGCGATCGATATCCCCATCAGGAGGGTCATCGCTCCATCAGCCTGCATGATTCATGCGATCGGCCTCTATATAACTTTCAAGAGAGTCGTGCAATCTGACACTGACTCTCGATTACTGCATTGACCGGGACTCGTATGGTGTCTGACCAGTGCGTCTCTCACGAATTCATCTCTTCGTTGTGCTCGTTGTTAGTGCTGGACAAGCAACATCGGCCCCGACATGTGTCTTTTCAACACAACATGGGAAACCTCTAGGCATAGTGAACGGTCGTGTTCTCCATATCCTCCGAGTGACGAGAAGGCATATAGTAGCATGAAAGGGTACCAGACTACAGAGGAAACTTGCTAGCATGATAATGGAAGGAGCGATCGGCGTGGTACAACTCCTTACGTCAGTAACCATCACAATAAAACCCAGTCCTACATCTCTCGCACACCAAAATCATCGGACGTCCTCGTTCTCATCACCAATCAACATCAACTCCATGCAACACACGTGTCTCTCGCTCGGCATCAAAAGGCACACGACCCCACCAGATTTTTGCTCAAACTCCCGCAAGTCACTTGATGAACCAGTCATCTCCTGAATTGATAAGCCGCTGTTCGACTATTTCCGGCACACTCTCATCTTCTTCAAGCATCCTCTTCTGCCCCACTTGCGAAAAATGGTTATACAAGAAGTAGACGGCTGTACCAATTGCGGATTTTTCATCCAGCGTCCCGGGACAACTTACTTTCATATCATCTGGAAAACGCTTCAGCGTGACAAGGCTGACGCATCGTGGCCCCAGGTCCGCAATTCCACTGTCAGAGATAGCGACCAGCCACCGCCTTATGAGCCAGTAGGGCTATTAACACACACAAACAAAATGACAAGTCATCCACACCAGATCCCAATCCGAACCTGACATTCACCTGTAGAGGAATGCTTAGGCAGCCAGAGCACACCACACAAGCCATTCTCGATGCCATCTGCAGAAGCATCGCGCAGAGCTTATTTACCCATCAGCAAACCCACAAATGTACTTGCGACCTTCGCTTCCTCCGTCTTGGTCGCGTGGGTTTGGCTTCCAACCATCCTACTGCCCATCGATGCTCAGACCCGACTCTGCGTCGTGAAAGAAAGCTACAGACATAGACTGTGTTGAATTGGATACGTTTGCATGATGCATCATATCATTGTTGTTGCTTTTCTGGAGGGATTTGGCAGCCCACCCATTTGTCTAGTCCGCGACCGTGTCACTATGGCTTCGGTGCTACTAGAGGCCTTGACAGGGAGACGCGGTATCGATATAGCACTGATGGATCAAAATTGCCGGGGAGTAAAATAGGTTTTGCTTTGTTCATAGCATATTGGTGAGAGTATTCATGCTTTTGTGGCTTTACTCTCTCTAGTTTACGAAAACAATCCTTTCCTTTCTCTCCAACGCAACTGATATAAGCACAAACATCTATCAAAATACACGATAGTTTTTCTGCTAGAAGTGTGCTTGTGGAGATCTTGTTCGGTAGGGGCTCTCAGTGGATGTGCTCCAATCCTACGAATATTTGTGCATTTTGATAGCACTACCATTCGATACCCACAGCTGTGGAGATTGAGAGGGAAGTCTGAAGGGGCGCACGACCAGACGAGGGATATCCCCAATGCGATTGATCGAGGTAACTCACTATAAAAATGCACAATGTTTTAGAAGATTCAAAATCCTATCCAGAGAAAGCCTAGATTTCCATTCTTCTTATTCTACATTAGCCGTCTCCAATTCGATACTGCGCAAACGACGCGCACTTTTCTGCTTGCGGGCGTCAAGATACTTGCGGTAAAGAACGCGGAGGGAAGGCAAACAGGCAGTGGTAATCTGAACGGCAGGCTCAATAGTCGTCCAAATAGCTGCAGGGACAAGGTTCCAAGTAAGATCCATGCCTTCATCGGCAAGCTGAACCATAACAGCCAGTCTCACAACACCACAAAGCAAAGAACTAAATCCACAAAGTCAGCGACAAAGCAAAAAGAAGGAAGAAGCAGAAGCACTCACATGACCCAAAGCAAACAAGTAACTGCCACACCCAGTTTCTGCTGCTTGGGCAGATCCAACCTTTGTACTTCCCTCAACGGCAATAGCAAAATAAGCAAATCAGTGACCACATTTGGGATTTGCATGCCATAGTAGAACGGCACCAAATCGATACACTCGCCTTCAAGCCAAGGAGTCCATGCTTTGCGAATGGGCGTGCAGATGAAAACACCGGTAAAAACAATGGAAGTGCACCACATGATCATCATGGCAATCAAGAATGAAGTCATGATTTTGAAATCGTGATGCTTGGGGAACAGACGACGGTATTGGTAGAGGATGGAGAGTTTGATCATGGTGATGCAGAGTGGGTGTTGGATGATGAGAGTGTACTGGATCTGCATGAACTTGACGAGGTCGGGAATGCTGACTGTTTCGATGTGGCGACCCATGCCGTGCTCGATGAGCAACGAATCACTGATGTCCAGACCGATCTTGAAAAACTGCGATCTCAGGATTAGTGGACTGCAGGGATTAAGACAAGATTATTGGCTTACCCAAGCGATAATGATCAACCAGTCGTCAAAGTAGAGACGGATGCGCAGAACATGTCTGGCGAGCAGGCGCAGAGCCAGGAAGACAGTAGGGAGGAGGATCGCAAACACGGTAGCAACGATGAGTTGGTGGGCGTGATTGCCCTGAAACGCTTGCGGATCAGTAGCAGCGGGAGTCGACATGGTGTGGTATAGCTGTTATGATGTCGTCGTGAAGCGTTGATGATGTCGTCGAGTCCGCTGAGACAAGGGACTAAATACGAGGAACAGTCGTAGAAGCACGCGCGCACTCGTGCGAAGTGAAGCTCTTCGAATCATGCTTCACTTTCACAGCGGAACTCGTAATTCGATCGGCTCCCGACCAGACATAGAGCAGTTTCTGAGCTATCAGAATGCACAGTTCTTTCTGGTTTCAAGTTGTGTCCGGAGAGAGCCTATGCAAATGACGGCTCTCAATGGAAGCTCTTTATTGCCAGAGATTATTGTGCATTTTGATGGCTATATGCCTCAGGGTCTGGCGCTGCGAGATGCAGCGGCCATTAAGGACTCCCAACTTGATGTAGAGCCATCATTGAGCCATCAAATCACACAATAGATCCAGCGATGAAGTTGTGTCCAGGGAGAGCTAACAGAAATAACAGGTCTCGCTGGACACTACTCATTCTCTGGACAACATTCTGCATTTTGATAGCTGTATGACTCAAGGTTTCACGCTGGGAGATGCAGAAACTCAGTAGACTTAGGGATAGAGGTGTGTCCAAATAGAGCCTGGGTTTCAAATTCCTCGTGTCGAGTGTTTGTTCCAAGCTACGAAGGTGGTGGCATCGAGAACAAGAAAACCACTTGCGTGTTGCGACAAGGTAGGAACAGCCAAGGATCAAACGGCAGGGGCTTGTTAGAAAGCATGTGATGTTCGGGAAGCGCTGCATTGCACACGCATATTCAAATCGTCTCCAAGGTTTCGCAGAAGTCGAGTCTCAAGTAGGATATTCTCGAAGAGTATACCATGACCTACAAGATCTCGACTCATTGAACCAGCACCAACGCAACCAGTGCTACAAGTCACTGCGAACTTTGAAAACACATAGCCACGTAGATATTTATATGTGGTTTCTGCACGGGACTCATAGGTCTTGCCGACCATTTCTTTTTTTTTTTTTTTTTTTAACTTCAAGCTGTCGACGGAACGCGAAGGACATATGTCAGACTGTCGGCCAGGCTACCGTCGGAGCATTGAGATGGGGAATTTGCATAAAAAAGATCCTGCAGCTCAAAGCATGAACAGAAGGGTGACAGCCTCGGAGCAGTTTCCCAGACGCCATGCAGCGGAGACAAGATTGATGATGAGTGGAGAGAAGACAGTCTTTGCAGACGGACGAGCGCTGTCAATCACAGCTGTCTGCTGATATCTTCGAGGACCCGCTTGCTATAGCTCTGTTAGATTTGTCGGGCCTGCTGCACAACATCCGTTTGGGAAGCTCCTTTGTGATTGAGTCTCCTTTAGGGATTAAGGGATTGGTAAGTCTGTAAGAAAACAAGATAGTATTGAGCAACAGAGAATGTCAGATGAGAGACACTGCCTTGACGGGCTCTTCCTGGACTCAGCTTTGATCCCAAAATGATTGTGCACTTTGACAGCTCAACTTTCTGCTCGAGAATGACATGTGAAAGAGGTGAAATAATAGTTGTGACAATGTCTGGCATTTGAAGGCCTCCACAGTTTACTGGCTGCGTTGAAGCTTTTCCTGTCGTCGTCAAATTGTTGCGGTATAGCAGTCGGGAACATTTGTTGGCTTTCCTTAAGAGAAGGCAGGAAATCGCTGAGAAGGAATTGGGCAGTGCTTTCCCAACTTTTCGGTAGTAACCCGTTCCCAGACATTTCCGGAGGAAACCAGGTCGTCCATGCAGCGCGTTCTCAATGCCAAACCGTATGTGTTCCCTTCCTGGACTGAACAACAGTGACTAACCACCATATAGTGATTGGCGAGCAGAGAGCTATTCTTGTTCCCGGGCCTCCAGCATAGCAAGGACTTCTGGGTCCCTAGGCTTGTAGAAGCTCGATTTTCCTTTTGTTTCTATGGGTACAATCTTCGACCACTTCGATTCGGTGTAGCACCCAAAGCAGTCGTACAAAGTAGGAGTGGAGTCGGATGTATTCTTGCGCTCAAACTGCCAAGCGAGGGTACGGTCAGCATGATTGGCACTACGATGTGACGGCTGGTCTCGGACTTCTAAGACAGAAATCGAATTACATGATGGCTTGCATACGTACCCAGAGGCGATTGCCATTAATCCTAGTCGTGGCACAAGTAGCGCAGGTTCTCTCGACTTTGTCTTCATGATAGATAGGCCGCCAGTGTTTCCAAACAAATCGACTGAGGTGATCTCTGTTTAAACTATACCAGGCTTTTAGGCCATGATATAACCTGAACTGAGGATCGGCGCAATAACGCTGTTTGTTCCGTTCAGCTAAGTAGGCATTATTGTTTTGGCGCATAGCATCGTCTGCATATCTGCGATCATAGGTCCGTTTGTTGGCAGCATACACGTGTTGTCGGAACCATTCGACGTCTCCTTTGCGGTCTGCATAAGATTTTCGGTAGTATTCCCTCCGTTTCTGACGAAATTCTGGATCAAGCATCTGCTTGTGATACCACTCTCTGGCATATTGTTGTTTTCTCTGACGATATTCGGGATCAGTGTAACGCAATTGGTACCGCTCTGAGGGGCTCATTCGGGGTTCGCTAGCCAGTTTTCGTTTTTTCTGACTATTCCTGGCTTCATGCTGATGCTGTAGTCGTTCCTTCTGCTGGCTCACGATGGTAGTATCATCTGATGAGGCTTGTGGAGCAGAACGAGAAAAAAAGGCTCTGAAACAAGATGAGATGCTGTGGGTCTCAGGACCCAATGGCCGCAGATTTCTCCCCCAAACAAAGAGAGGAGGCATGATCTCGAGACGGAATGATGTAGTATCTTGTACTGCGAATACGGAATGACTGACAATAACGCGGAAGGAAAGCGCGATGAGCATGTGAACGCCAAGACCAGCCATCGTCATTACCTACTTTGTTTCTGTCCATCTACCCAGTCCACGTCTTGTAAACATACCAGCTGCCACACATAACAGTATGAACGACCTTTTGGAATTCTTACGTACACACGAGGAGGTATTCCGTAGGTATATGCCCCTGTCCAACCTCCTTGCGCCAAACAGAACACCACTAATGTCAATACCAGTCGCAACCGCCTTCAATCTCTCTACTCGGACTTTCGCCTACAGAAGACGTCAAACCCGGATGGATACCAAGCAAACTCTCAAGCATGGCTGCGCGGTCTGACTGCTGCCGCTCGCGCTGGCCGTTTACCACCCGCATCAACAGCTTCTGGACAGCCGAGTCACGTCGTCTTTGGGAGCGGTGAGGAACTGTCGCGCGCCTTGAACTCCCAGCAATGGGGTCGACCGTTGGCTCTGGGGGCCGTCATACAAGATGCTGTCGAAAGACGCGAGTTCGTTCCTCTGGACGATTTTCTCAATGCGACCAAGAGTGTCTATGCAAAGAGTTGGATTCCTTCACCATGGCAGGTCGTCAGCTGGGGTCTCAAGCAGGTTGGTGTTGCCTCACTGTTTGGCGCATCCGACAAGCTATCAGTTGGGAATCTCGTTGTCATGGCCAATGTTGAGGTACTACCCTAGCACTCTCGTTTCGAACACAGCCTGACACCAGTACAACAGGAAGCAGCGAATGCCATCATGGCAAAAGCCTCCCAACTCGACCAGTCAACAACCTCCCTCATCTTCTCCCGCTCTCTTTTCGAATCAGAGTTCGCTTATGTCCTGGATTCGACAAAACATCCAGAGGCTGCCTTGAGCACCACTGACTTCGACATTCTCCTCCGCTATCTATCCCGCGACAAACCCTACCTCTCCTTCACCTCTTCGACCATCAAGCTGAAATCTACCGCCGAATCCACACCCCAACCTATCACCCAACAAGACACCGACATCGCAAATCTTCGTACCTTGATCAAGGCCCTGGAAACACAAGTCTCAGCCCTGACAGACCGAATCACGACCCTCGACATCTCAGCTCGCGAAGCTGTTGCTGCAAAACGCACCATTCAAGCCAAATCAGCCCTACGCAGTAAGAAACTGGCAGAAACCACTTTACACACACGTAGTGCGACATTATCACAACTAGAGGAAACATATACTGCAATTCAGACGGCTGCAGACCAAGTTGCTATAGTATCTGCCATGTCTGCATCTGCAAAGGTATTGAAGAGTCTACACGCAGAGGTCGGAGGTACAGAAGGTGTGGAAGAAGTTGTGGATCGCTTGCGGGACGAGATGGAGAATGTAGATGAAGTTGGCCGCATCATCAACGAAGCCAATACCTCCAAGGTGGACGAAGAAGACGTAGACGAAGAATTCGCAACCATGGAAAAGATGGAAAAGGAGAACAGAGAAAAAGAAGAAGCGGCAAAGACTGCAGCAAGATTGGCAGAATTGGAAGGTTTGGAGAGGGAGAGGAAAGACAAGGAGGCAGAAGCGGAGGAGAAAGGGAAGGAGGAGCAGAGAGAGATGCAGGCAGAACCTGCATAGATTTTTCTTTCAGCGTCTTACGAATTAATGATTCTTGTACATATGGCTTACTAGGTCGATGACCGAGTACGCCTTGAGGCGACTCCCAACTCGACATGGAGATATATTCCCAAGGTGTTCAAATGCAGAGTTTTATTCAGGCTAGAGTGTGAGTGTAGAGAGAGTCCCTCGAAATGCTCGCTCTCGGTGGACTTTTGTTCTGTTTTCTCTCGATATTATTCTGCAATTTTTCGCAAAATCCATCACTAGAAGTTTTGCATCTAGAGACGAGCAACACTCCTTCTTAAAGGCAGGGCAACACCCCAAAAGTCACGCATATACACAATTGCACTCATGAACCTACAAAAATAGGTCTTTGAGTCTTGAAAGGGTGTTTTTCGCTCTCTTATGAATGAGCATGATGTGGAAAGCTGCAGCGATACAAAGGTAGTGTTGTTTGTTACGGGTTAGGGTCTGTTGTAGGGAGAGGATAATTGTTTTTATCCCACTTCTGTACTAATTCGAAGAAGCAAGTTTCTAGTAACTAAGTCAAGGACTTTTGTATATATCATTAATTCTTAAGATGAACGATTGTGAACAAGGCGATACGATTAGCAACCCTGCTTTTCTTCTTTTCCTCACTAAGGTTGATGTTTATATACGGTGGGATTCAGCAAGATATCATAATTGGGCGTCTGGCGCAGTGGTAGCGCGTCTGCTTTGCATGCTGAAGGTCTAGGGTTCGATCCCCTAGTCGTCCAAACTTTTTGGTTTTCCTTTTTGGCTTCTTCCCCTTCTTCTGTCTAATTCCCCTTTTGCTTTTCGTTTTGTTCTCTCTGGGCGTGTTGAGTTTGTTTTTGGATCTTGTGTGCTGGAAACTTTTGGGCTAGATATATAATAAGTTGGGTTACAATATCAGAATGGATGATCCCGATTTGAAGTCGAAGCGTGGCTGTGGAATTAGTCTGAGCTGATCGCTGCTGCTCCTTGACATCCACTTGCTTTTAAGGATACGTTTTCCATTTCTAGACTTTCACTGAGACAGTCTTGTATACATGGCGAGGCGAGGTTGTTGAGAAGTGGTGCATTAATCTTTCAATTCGTTTGTGTTCTTTTTTCCTTCTCCAATGCTTTGCTATTTTGTTACTTTGAAGAAGATCTACTTCTTGCGCTGCCTGACTTTACTTCGGGTGGAAGTAGCAGGAGCAGACACGACTTCATCATCATCTTCTTCTTCTTGGTCTTGACCATCGTCAACTTCTTGATCTTCGCTCATCTTCTCAGCTCCTTGGACTTCTTGCATCTCCTTTCCTCCTTCAGTAACAGTAGACTCTCCAGCAATCTCTCTAATCATTGCTTTGGCTTCTGACTCTTGTCCATTGAGAGCATGACATTCTTTACATCTCCATGTGCCCAAATCTTCCAAGGATCGGGTTCCAGGAGGAGCTTGACCATTCACCAAGCGGCACTTGCGACACAGCAACACAATGCGGTTCTTGGGTAGGGTTTCGTCGTCGCCGAGAACAACGTCTAGGATTCTGTCGTACCAACGTGAGCCGGACGAAGCGTATGAGCTTTGATCGCGTGGAGTGGGCGCTGTGAAGGCGTTGGGAGCGAACTCGGCTTGTGGATCGCGCTGAGGTTGTTGAGGTTGTGGAGGCAGAGGCTGGAATTGAGCGGTTTGCTGCTGAGGTGGAGTCATGGGTTGGAAAGAGGGAGGTAGTTGGCGACCTGGAATGTTCGCGGTGGGTGGAGGAGGTAGACCAGTTCGCTTCACAGGGATGGGCTGCTTCTTGGTAGGAGTGTCTTGTGCCTGGCTCGACTTCTGCTGGGGCGACTTTGTAGGAGTGGAGCCGCCGTACTTGTCAAGTAACTGCTGGGTGGAGTTGTACTTTGTGGCTTCCTTGAGCTTGGAAATAGCATCGTCGCGTTGTTTGTTCAGGTGGTTGAGGTATGACTGTGACGAAGCGAGGCGGTAGTTGAAGTATGCGTCAAGGGCAGTTCTCACAGCATAGATGAGGAGGGGTGATGCGGCCAGACCAGTGTACTCGACAGCAGTGCAATTCGGCAAGCCGGTGACCAGAATGAGGATGGTGGCAGCGAGGAGGTAGGCAAATGTGGTGTATAGAGTCCATAGCACTTTGTAGCGACGTTGTCGCTGGTGTAGACGATCGTTGCGGGCGCTCTCTTTGTTGATCTTGGACGAGAGGGAAGACAGCAGCTTTTCGAATGACGCTGCCGATGTAGCGTCGTGACCCTATATGAGGGTTAGTATGACCTGGGAGAAGGCCTGAGGTACAGAGGCTGCGCACCTTGAAGGGCCAGAATGAAACCATGTCTGCTATGAACAATGCATGTGTGTCAGGCAGAAGAGGCACATGCAAAGAGAAGAAAGATGAACGTGTCGCAACGTGAACAGGAAGCTCCGATGACGTTGGACTCCACACGCGTCCAGGTCGCACCTTCCGCTTCACAACTCGAAGCACCGATTCCCGAAGTCCATCACAAGCCGAAAGTCAAGGGGACAAGGCCGAGCTTCCGACATCCGCGCCCATCAACGTGTTCTGTCCAACAAACAATATTTCCTTGTCCTCTTCTGTGGTATTGTTCCTCTAGCTATGCTGCTTGTCACATCATAGCCACTTCATCATGTTTCAAGTAAGCTCCAACATGTTCACATGAATATCAACATTCTCCTGACAAACTCCCTTAGCGCCTCAAAGGCAACCTGGACTCCTTCTTGGACTCCAAGATTGCTGAGGAACAAGCTCGCCAAAGAGGTCAATCCGGCACATCAGCTCCCGTCAAGCGAACTCCCTCATCCGCCGCCAGAAGAGGTCTATCTCGAACTGAATCGCCAAATCGCCCAGGAAATCGTGCCCGCGCCGACTCGAATCGTGCCATTCCTGCCAAAGGTCCTGACCCCAGCGAGTTTGTCATTGACGACGATGAAGCTCCTACTCGCACCGCCACTCCCAATCCTTCTGTGACCGAAGCCTCGAATTCCTCCTCCGACACGCCCGCCACGTCAATTACCGACAAGGAATCCACTCAACCCGATGCTACGCCATCAGAAAAGTCGCAGGATACAGGGAAACAACCTGACGAACTGCCCCAAGATGTTCGTCAAAAGCTGCGCAAACTCGAAAAGCTAGAGTCGCGCTACACCGAACTTCTCCGTTCCTACCGCATTGCTCATGCAAGGGTTACTGCCATCGAACCTTTCGAGGCTGCTCTCCGCGAAAACACCCCTTTAACGTCTATCGCCGATCCTTCTGCTCTGGTCGAATACCTTATGCAACTCAACTTGAAAGGCGACATGGTCATGGAAGAGTACAAGAAGGTCACTGGAGAAAAGGATGACATTAAGCGCAAACTCGATGATGCCGAGAAGAGAGCTAAAGAGGCTCATGATGAGGCCGCAGGTTTGAGAAAAGAGAGGGATGAGAAGAACAAGTCTAGCACAGAGACAGATCCCCTAGGCGCCAACACACTATCTGTCGACGACAAAGATGCAAAGTCTACCAGAAAGAGCGAGGATTTCTTTTCTTATGAGGAAGAGGCTCCACGTCTGCAGGAGGAGCTGGACCAAAAGACACGCCAAGTTGAAGAGCTTAACGAGAAGATCACCTCTCTGGAGACCGACCTTAAGACTGCCCAGGACTTTGAAACGGCAGCCCGTGAGGAACTTGAAAAGGCGAACAAGGATCAGTCGAGCGCAAAAGAATCTCAGGAACAATCCAAGTCTGATTCGGAGAAAAAGGTCGCCGACTTGGAGAAGCAAAAATCTGATCTGGAAAAGCAAAAGGCCGATTTTGAGCAGAAGGCTTCGGAGCTGGAGAAACAAAAGTCTGATCTGGAAAAGAAATTCAAGGATTCTGAGAGTGCGATCGGAAAGATCAAAACACAGCTGGACCAGATTGACGACATCTCAGCATCTGACAAGGAACCGCTGGAATCACGAATTAAATCTCTCAGTGGTAAACTCAACAAGGCGACGGCGGATCTTAACACTGCCAACAACCAGATTGAGGAGTTCAAGACGAAGGCCGCTGCTGCACAGGACGCTCTCGTCAAACTTGAGAAGCAAAACGAGGAAAAGGCCAATCAGGATAGCAGCAACAAGAAGTCAAGCGATGCCGACAAGAAGCGTTTGGAAACTCTGGACAATCTAGTCAAGACGTTGAAATCACAACTCACTGAAGCCGAGTCGAGCAAAAAGTCATTGCAGAAGGATCTGGACGGTATGCGTGGCGATTTGGAAAAGAGCGAGGCTGACTTGAAGGCTGCTACTGAATCCGCTTCTGTAGTGTCTACTCAAGACACATCATTGGACGAGCTCCGAGGACAGTTGAAGGCTGCTGAAAGAGAACGTGATGATGCTTATCAGATGATTCTGGCTTGTGGCCACTGCAAGACTTCTGAGCCAGAAGAACCCACAGTTGTCGAGCCTGAGCCTGCTCCTGCTGCTGCGGTTGAGACAGCCAATTCCACCCAAACTGCCGATGGTGGAGCGGCCAAGAAGAAGAACAAAAACAAGAAAAAGAAGAAGGGAGGTGCTGCTGCAAACAAGCCTGCTGCAGAAACATCAGAGAGTGTCCCACCTTCATCTGCGCCTTCCCCAAAGCCTGAGGTGCAGTCTACACCTGTTTCGCAAGAGTCTATTCTTTCACCTGAGCAGCTGGCTGCCGCAAGAGCACATATTACCAACTCTCTTAGCCAATTGGCTCCAAGAGGTGTTCAATCCGAGGACAACGACCAGAAGATCAAGGAGTTGAACACTGTCATCGAGCAGAAGGATGGAGAGATCAGAGACCTCACAGCTCAAATCGAGAAGAAAGAGGCAGCTATCGACAGACTTGATGCTAAGCTCAAGGGCGAAGAGGATCTCAAGGAGGAGATTGATGATCTCAGAGAACAGCTCAAGGACATCGGCAATCAGCTGTGTGGTGCGAAAGACCAAATCAAAACTTTGAAGACTCAGAAAGATTCGGAGTCTGGCGAACGTGCAGAAGAGATGAAGCAACTCGAAGACAGATGCAAATCCTTGCAAAAGCAGTGTGACGATCTTCAGGCCGATATCAAGGCCAAGACGGAGGATCACGCAAAGGTCCAGAAGGAGTTGGATGAGATCAAGCAAACCTCTGGTGCTTCAAGCAAGGAGCTTGAGGACAAGCTTGCGACTATCCAGAAGGAAAAGAGCACTCTGGAAGATGCCAACAAGAAGTTGAAGGCAGAGACCGAGTCGCTCAAGTCAAGTCATGGGGAGTCAAATGAGAAGCACAAGAGCTTGACTGCACAATTTGACGAACTCAAGTCCAAGAGTTCATCTCTGCAGACCGACTTGTCTGCCGCTAACGAGTTAGCTCAGACAAGATACAAAGATCTGACAGCACTCAGGGAGCACCTTAACAAGATCCAGCCTGAGCTTACAACTCTTCGTCAAGAAGCTGCCGAGCTCAAGAAAGCCAAGGAAGAGCTCAGCACCGCCAATGGCACTCTTCGTAGATTGGAGGCTAAAGAGAAGGATCTACAATCCGAAATCTCTACATACAAGACTCAGACAAAAGATAAAGATGCTGAGATCAAATCTTTGAACGAAAAGGTCAAGCAGAATGCAGAACGTACAGCAACGCTCGAGGAGCAAAGCAACAAGATGCAAAAAGACCTTCAACGAGCAGAGAAATCACAAAAAGAAGCTACTGACTCCAGGGACAAGCTCCAGAAAGATCTTACCAAAGCTCAAGAAGAATCTTCGAAACAACGCGAAAAGTTGCAAACCCTGGAGAAACAAGTTGCTTCTTTGAATCAAGAGTCGTCACGATTGAAGGAAGAACTTCAACTGAAGTCTGCTCAGCAAGCATCGGCTCAATCCCTCATGGACAGCATGCAAGATCAAACTCGCGAACTGGCCACACAAATGAAGGAAGTCAAGGAACGATGCGAGAGTCTTGAGGAAGAGCTTGCAGATGCCCACCGTCTTCTCAGCGAGCGTAGTAGAGAAGCAGAAACGATGCGCCGTCTGCTCGCTGATGTTGAAGGCCGTGCCGAGTCGCGCGTCAAGGGGATGCGCGAACGAATGGACGTGGCAATCGAAGAACGCGATCGTGCTGAAGAGGAAGCCGTCACGGTCGGTCGCCGACGTGCTCGCGAACTCGAAGACCTGAAGCACAAACTGAGGGATGCGGAAACATCACTCTCATCCATCAATGATGAAAAGGAGGAGTTTGAAAGAAAGGAGTCGCAATGGCGCAAGCAAAAGACTGAACTCGAGAGGAAGTCCGAAGCTGCCACAGAGGAATTGACCGAAGTCAAGAGTGCAATGACCCAACTCCGCGATGCCCTTGACGAACACGAGCGCTCTTCTCAGGCCCTTGAGAAGGAGAAGTCCGACCTTCGCAAATCGCTATCCGAAACAGAGACCCGTCTCAGCACACTGCAGAAGTCTTCAAAGGCCCTAGCAGACGAGATCAAGACCCTAAAGAGTAGCAAGTCAGAAAAACCATCTGCTCGGTCATCGCTTGAGAGCTCACGCATTGGCTCTCCAATGGGCAGTCGCAATGGCAGCGTAGCCACCACCGGGGGCCCTGGTGCCAAAGGCGAAGCTATGGATTACGTGTACCTCAAAAACGTACTCTTGCAATTCTTGGAACAAAAGGATAGGAAGCATCAATTGCAATTGGTTCCTGTGTTGGGCATGTTGCTGCATTTTGACAAGTAAGTCTCTTGGATGAATGAAAGTTGCGTGGTTTGAGAGAGATGCTAATGCTATATACAGGAAGGATGAACAGAGATGGGCTAGTGCTATCTCGTCATTGTAGATGATGCTTGGCTTCTCGAAGGGCATCATCTTTTTCTGTATTCTGAGTGGAATAGCAAATAATTTGTGTCTGCTGTGTCAATCAACAAAGCAACAAGGTTACTATCCATGTTTTCTTATTCCAACCCTCTCCTTGCAGTGTTACACTACGTTTGAATAAGCTGTAGAAATGCACGATACTATCCAGATAGAAGTAAGTGTCTAGTGAGATCTAGTGGATCGACGTCTCCCAATGGTCATGTCTCTAATTCTTGTTGTCATTCTGCCATTTTTATGGTTAGCAAGAAATAGGTAAGCTACGGGTGGGAGAGAGCTAGAGAGGACCATCGACCAGGTCCTAGAAAAGGGGATAGAGTATACATCAATTGCCTTGCCCAATGTGGTATCTCATCCAGAAACAGCGTAAAGTCAAGCACACGATTTTCGCTCGCGGTCAAATATAGGCAGGGTGGGACCCTCAACAAGCATTTTTTGAGATTGGACAACATGTATTTCTCGACAACTGTGGACTTTCAAGCCTGTTGGAATTGTGGGATGATCGGTAGTAGGTGTGACACTTGTACTGTGAGATGATTTACGTTCATTTGCTGCGTTGTTGTTGGGCTTCAGAGGCGCCCCTACTTGTGTCCGCGATAGCGACGGAGGAAGCCCTGACACTACAACAACTTCATGTCAATCATCTGGCGAACCATGACGCTTGATTACGCATCTTGTACCCATTTTCCAAGGCGTGTCTGTACCACAACAAGTGTGTAACTGATCTTGAGCAGCACTAACGTTCACCAACCCGTCGGACATGGCAATGAACCTTGTTTGGCCATGCGAACTCCTGTGCCACACGCTACATACCCTGTCCTACAGCTGGGTCGCACACATACTAAGTCTCCCCTGAACCTGACGAAAAGACGAACTGCAGCAAAGCGTCTAGTTGTCTTTCGCGTCCTCTCCCTACCATGGATATTTGATGCGTGGAACGAGCAATTGCGGTGACACGAATTCTGCTTGCCGATAAGGCTGATCTCCGACTTGAGGTCACTACACCTATACAAGTGGCATGGAAACCGGCAACGCATGCAGAGATGTGTTTGAATACACTTCTTGGGAGGCCTAGAGTCAGGGGAGAAGGCTAGCTCTAGGTGGCACGGCGAACCATCCTAGAAGTCGTGTCTAGGGTATAAGAGGGACACGCTTCAGACAAAAACACAGAGGATACTGCCAACAACATCAGGCACGGTTTTGAAGAGCGCAGTTCTGCCTCATTCGAAACTCCGGAATTTGGCAGCGGACAAGGCATCCGATAACCAGGGTGAAGACGAGGACGCAGAGTACGAGGTTGAGGAACCACAGAGCTGTTGTTGAACAGACGTCTCGAGATGACCACCGGCTACAGTCCCGGCATGACAGCGTGCGTCTGTATCATGTTTCCAGCTGTCGTTTTTGTCCTAGTTCAGGAGTAAAGAACCATAGGATAATGTTCCTTGAGACCTGTGTCTCGGATCATGTTGTTGTCTGATCATCGGATTCGATAGCCCTTGGAAGACTTGTCGAATGTTCTAAAAGGCCATAGCTGAGACCGTCCCTCAGTTTTGAAAAGGAGTCATGCGACAGTCTCTGTTTGGATTCTTTAGTTGTTGACCGTGCTCGTGTGATTCGATGTACGATCGAGTAACCGATCTAGGTTGTTGTCTTTTTGCGGGGCACCTGCATGACCGGATCTCAACTTTGCAGAACGACTGCAGCTATTCAGAGCTAGCATCCGGCACAGGGCTTCTTGTGGTAGAGCGACATGTCGTGTCTCCGGATGTTGTGTTCTTGGCACGGGAGTAAAGTATCAAAGTGTCGGTGAGGTGCGACGTTCCCGCTCAATGAGTGTCGACGACAAGTTTGTTTGTTGACCTTTGTTATGTAGCAACAATGTAAGTTGTGCAATTGAGAGTCAGCTTGATCTTCAGGAGGATTGACACGTGAGTTGCAAGCGACAATAGACTCGGGCACCGACAAGCCGAACCGAAACATGCAAGTCGGTGGCCGTGGTACGTACCCCAAACTTTCAAGTTCCTGGTGACCAGTTGACTCGAAAAGAAATGAGGTTCCTGTCGTCGGGCACACACCCTAAGAAAGCGTACCAATCTTGAGAAATGTCAAGATGGTTTGGCTTGATGCTGTCACACGAGCTCGCGCCTTCGTACGCACAGCAGAAGTCGACATGAAAGATACGTTCGGCTGGTTGTCTGGGATTCTTGACGCCTGAAGAGCTCCGCTCGGACCTCGGAACAGGCCTTCCATCCTCCTAGACCACCGGACGGCATTGCGGAAATTGGATGATGCGCTTTTCTAGAAGGGTTGATGGATTTCCTATTCTCCGGGTTCCTTGTTGGTTATTTCTCCGGATTATTGAGAGAAGAGAAGAAAAAGGAGCATTGATACTTTGGTCGCAAATCACTTGATCGCGCAACGGGCTTGATCATGTGTTGAAGCCCGCTTCGCTTAGATCTTCTGTTTGTTTTGAGTTTCGTTGTCCAGGTCGACTTCTTTCGATCATCATGAGTCAGACCTGTCCATGAATCTGTTTACAAGATCTTGTTTCAGTGTCTGCTCGCGACTGGTGATGAATCTAGAATTGTGCAAGGCTGACAGGTGACTTGTCTGCAGGTGTGCGCGTTCCATGTGAACATCCGAAGATACCGTTAGCAACGGTCAGTCAGTAGATTCGTGTCTCGAAATAGCACGGTTGGCAACAGTAATCAGTTCTGACCACGATGCTTCCGGCTCCTCGAAGCAACGGACTCGTGAAAAGCATTCTAGACCTATCGTCCATTATCTACAGCGATGCGAGTCTTTTCCGAAGCACCAATATTGAGAGACCGTCTGTTTCGTGATGAGCGTTGAAAAAGTAAGGGGCAAGGGGAAGCTTCGGACTCTGAACAGACGTGGTACTGTACACGTTGTCAAGTATTTTGTCGCAAAGTCGCTGCCTCGTGAGACTTGCCTCACACACGGAACTCGGACACATTTAACTGTCGTCTCTCCGCTGTCGCAAAGGTAAACTGCCTTGCACGCCGAGTGGCGATTACAAGCACAAACACACTCGGGCTGCGAGATGCCGTTGCCGATATTCCTAATACTCCCAATACGTGTACAGTACGCATGATGTAGAGGACTGAAGTCATATCCTTCACGGAAGCGACGGCCAGTTGTGGACTCGTGGGTGGGAATAATGGCGCCTGTCTGATGCAATGGAGCAGAGGAACTTTGTCCCCCCGCCTTACGAATGATTTGTTTTGTGCGAGGCGCATGCAAAAGTAGACGACTTTTTGAGCTGAGAACCGAACTGTAAAAGATAGGTGCGTGTCTGTTTCATGATCGACAAAAGAATGTACTCAAGTAGCAAATCTGATAAACCACCGTCCATCGCACGCAACGAGAAGGATCTGCCAGCGAATCTGCGAGTCTGTTGCGTATCCAACGTGGCTGATACCTTTGGCAACGTCTGTCATGGAAGTCCTCGGTTCTGCACAGTCTCTGCATGACGCATATTTCGAAACACAGGCTTGCATTGGAAGGAAATGAGACGACATGGCTGGGTTGCCTGGGTACGTAAACCTCCCAAGGGAGTGCCTGTTGATCAACCACGACATCATCTCGAAGATCTGCTCTTGCGCACCTCTCCGCGTAGCGACCTGTGTGTGTGGGTCCCGAGATTTGGTGCTAAGGGTAACGTGAGCCGAACTTTAGGTTTTCCAATGGTCCACCATGACCGTTGTGCCTGCAGGGATGGCTGGACCCTGTAGCGTGCCTCGTGGTACAGGTGGAATGGTACAAATCGTCTTGGTGATCCCTCCTTCTCTTCTTCTGTTCCTCCTTTGCATACTCCATACCGCCCTACCATTCTCACACCACAAAGAACTTTCTCTTGGCCCTCAAACTACTCAACAACCAATATCGACACTCATCTCATAACAAACATGGTCACCTCGAAGTTCACCGAGATGCTTGACGACTGCGCGCCACCATCTCTCCCCTCAGCCAATGTCACCCTTGAAGACTGCCTGGAACACCGTCAGAGATCTCCTTCGTCAAGTAGCAGTTCCAAAGGCTCAATTGAGGGTGTCAAGTTTGCCGCTTCGACCCACAGCCCTCCTGCTACACCTACCTCGCCCATCTCAGGACTGATGCGAGCCTTCTCCACTAGAAGAAGAAACAACGCCCCTTGAAAGCCGTTTAGGATTCAAGACATAACAACCCACTTCTTCGTCGCTCAATCACACATTTTTCGAACAATTCAAGAACCATGGACCGACACTCCAACCACCACACAACAGAAAGCCTACAGCCTTTGCCGACGACAGATCAGCTCGACACCGCTATAATCTGATCAGCTAGATCAGCAGAGCAACCATTGAAACTCTCTTTCGAACTTCGCCCGGTAAAACTGCATCAGGTGGGCCCCCCGGACTATGAGTCAGGGTCTAGCAACCAGACGGTTTCTCCCATACCGGTGCGTGCGCCGTCCGCCACCCCGACCGAACCGAGTCAATGCCGCGATATGTGTCCATACAGCGCCAACGACCTAAGGTCACCTCGTCTGCGGTCGACCGGAAACAGAAAGTCTTATGTGAAATTTGTCCGAAAGACCTTTTTGTAGTGGATCCCCTCGACTCTTCTCTTGAGCCTTTTTCAACGGTCATTTCCGCCGAGAAGCTCTTGTCCGTCCGTTCCCTCTTCAACCCACGAAGCGTTTCGCTCGTGTGTACGAGTTGGAATCACAGACTTTTCGTCTTTCACTCTACTGTTTGCTCATTGCACTCAGGCAGAACTGTCAACTGCCGAATCATTCAGCGGTTTTATGTATAATTAATATTTAATCTATTATTTTATCCTCCTTTTGTTTTCCTTCTTCGTGAATGACGCACTGTTCAACGGGATATCTAGTGATCTACAGCAGTCTCGCATTGCATCCACCTATTTATCTAATCTTGCCGTGTGTGACGACGTCAAGCTTGTCCTTTTCTTGCGATGCTGGTGTAGCTTTGTCCCATCCAAACATGAGCTGCGCATCGAGCGAAGAGATCCCAAGCGGAGAAAGGAATTGCACGAATAGAAATCCCAATCCGTTTGAACAGAGCAATATTGGAAACACGAGCGCATTGTTGCACTACTTGCTCCACTTCGCAGCTGGAGAAAAATTTCTATCGCAAAAAAAAAAGCCAAGCGGTCTGTCCTGTGGAGCTGTCACTCCCAATTGCAACGAAGTGGCTTCTGTAGGACGTTCTCCAGGTCGTTGAAATTTTATGCAAAAAGGCCGAGCGCAATCATCCACGATAGCAACGTATCGAGCCTGCAGATGAGCAAAAGGAGAGGTCGTACCCGGGATCGAACTGGGATTACCGGAATCAGAATCCGATGTGCTAACCATTACACTATACAACCAATTGTTGAAGCGTGTTCCAATGGTAATGATTATATTCCTTACAATATTTGCGTAATGAGCAAGTCGAAAATCTAGCAACACATCCTCGGTGTCCTGGTAGAGAACAGCAATCACGCATCAAAGGTCTTTGACTGGTTATCCTCAGGCTGGTGAACATCATGCGAAGATCTGATATAAACAATCAACTGGGCGCACGACTCGAAAACAAAAGAGACCCTGGATCAGCGCCGCTCACGATTGCAAATCATCTCTCTAACGCAAGGATCAACACACGTAAACGTGTTCAGGTAACGTCAGCTTGCAAATCCTCCACCTCAAAGACGTCTGCTTCTCTTCAGCCTTCCTTCAGCCTCCACAGCTTATGCAAGAAAAAATAAATCTTTCGGTATGGGCAATAGTGCCCGAAAAGAGAAACGGTTGACGCGTGCTGGGATGAGGCTGTTCACTACGTCAGACCCTCCCGGTCGGATAATGCTCCGGCCGAAAACATGCGTCACCACCAGCCTTGCCCTTCTTTTTCAACTCCACTTCATCTTTACTTGTACCACCTTCGGCCAGTTCGAGGCCTTCCGGACACGGAAGGAACGGGTGGTAGATTCACTTGTCACGCCTCTCCCGACTACCCGTCTCTTATCTCTGTTATATGATGCAGACCCTTGTGGGGGAACAGAGGCAAAAGAGAAACCTACGGCTCCAGTCTGTGACGCGTATTCTGTCAGTGACTTCAACTTCGAGTTCATTTCTTGAGCTCCTCGGCCGACATTGTGACATTGCAGACTTGGTGCCGAATTCCAGAACAATGCGACAATGACACAGTGAGCTGAGTGAGGAATGCACATCCATGCGTGGGTGGATTATTCACATTCCAGAGCGCACGCAATCGTCCAAAGGAGCTTTGCAATGCGTGCCTTGCGTATGACGCTGATCTTTCTTTCTTGGCCCTGCACTGTATCATGCTCTGGTGACACTGACTGGAAAACTCGTAGCATCGAATCTCTCAAAATGAGCTGACTAGGCACTTCCTAGCCCGATGACTTGACAACAACAATGTCACTATATATAACCGATAATGAATGACAACTTCTGAGAACAAAGAGTTGTACTGACCTGCCGGAAATGGTAAGCAATCATCAGGTCAGCCAGATACATCCGCAACCAGCGAATCTGTTATCCTCTGCTTTCGGAAGGCGCACAGGACATGATCTATGAAAGGATGAGTTGTTCAATACTGCTGGTTGGTATTGCTGCCAGTCTCCCGCTCTGTCTCCGCTATCATTTCAGATCACCAGTTAACCATGTCTACACGACAAACACGCAGCAAAAGTCGAGGCCGAGCTGCCAACAAGCCTGCAAGACCTCTATCTCGTGTTCGGACCAACGCCTCTTTTTCAGACCCTGATTACGATCAGTCGACACCTGAACCGAAGACTGCATCCACTCCCTCGCCATCATGGGGCAAATTTTCACGCAAGAAAGTCGAAACTCGGAAGTTCGAGGTTCCGCAAGGTACACATTCAGTATCGTTGACCAGACCAGATGACGGTCGCAACTACAAGGAAAATGCTTCTGCTATCTATGCGTTCGCGGATTCGTTCGTGGATTCATTACCGGGAAAGTTCCAGGACCCCGTCGCCAAGTCCAATGCCTCTCGCGCGAAGGCAATGGTTTACCCAAACTTCCCTGAGCCAGCTAAGCCTGACAGAAACCCTAACTTCCCCAGAAGATATGCATCTCGTCCAAGACAAGTCAATACGTCAACTCATCTCGACAGGGACGAGGAAGAGCGCTTGCGAGCATCGCCAACTTGGAGAAAGAAAAGGCCTGATACTCCTTCTTCCGCTCGTGCCACTATGTTTGATTACCCGTCCAAGAACAGCTTCTGGCACTCGCTCGGAGGTTCTGTACCACGCTCTGGCTTCGTCTGGCTAGTATTGATATTTCTCGGCATTTTTTTGGGCTTCTCCACTCCGCCCAAGGCAAACCCGGTTCAGGTCGCATACAAAGAGGTATGTAGCCGTTTTGGCAACCCTGCTGATTGGAACTGCAATGGAAACTTCAACTTCACCGTCGACAATGTTGTCAGCCACTGTCACAACGCTGCTGACACAATCTACGACAAGTTGCACATGGCTGGCGCAAAGACAAATGTCGAAGATCTGGTGCACTCGTGCCAAGAGTCGATTGATTCTCGCAAGGACAAGCTCGAGCACATGTTTGGAGGTATGGAAAAGGCAACCGTGAACTTCAAGGAATCTCTGTGTGCTCTTCCAGGGGCGGAAGAGTGGGACGGCTGTGTCAAAAAGTCGTACTCCAAGTTCGTCAAGCCTTTGGTAATGCTTGGAAGCGTATTCCAGAGCCCGATTACCAGTACCAGGACCAGAGTTGAGAGACCTTCCAACCCTTCGAACCCGAGACTCGTGGAAAGGGTTATCATAGAGGAATTTGTCAAGTCTCCTGCCAATCCGATCGCCCGTGCCGAACACGTAGCTAACAGCGCCGTCGTATCGTTGGCAAGCCAAGCAAGAAGTCATGCATCCTCGGTGCTGTCTTCTGTTAGTTCTGCCTACTTGCCCATTGTTTCGAGTTCCAGCAGTAGCGGTCACACTCCAGAGTCAACGGAGACCGTACCGGCTTCCGCAAGCTCTAACTTGTCCGCCGGCCTCGAAATGGTATCCGAGATCAAGGATCTCGAGCTCAAGTACACCTTGGCAGTCGCCAAAGCAGATCTCAAGATGTTGCAGCAGAACGACACTTCCATTGTCGCACACACAACCTATACCAAACGCCACCTCAACTCGCTATTGACAACAGCGTGGGAGCTACAGAAGGAGATTGATCAATTCTCCATATGCATGATTCGAACCTCCGAGGTCGCCATCAGTGAGCTTTCCAAGACAATTACCTACGGGTCTTGGACTGAGTCGTGGTTCGGCCTTTCTCGGTCAGGCTGGATGGTCACGCCGGCCGACAAAGCGTTCAAGGTACTCAGTAACCCGCCTCTTGAATGCCAAACGTTCTTGGTCCGCATACACCAGAGAGTGCAGGGCGCACTCGAAACACGCCAAGGATTGCTCAGAGAAATTGACAGAGTCATTGACCTCTCCTACCACCGCGACTTTACGAGGAAGAGGCCACTCTACATCCCCATACCTCTTCCTTGGGTGAGACCTCTCGGGCCTTTGCCCAATCTTCCCGTCATCAGACTGCCTTCCATCCGTTGGAACCCCTGGTACTGGTTCCGCGATGAGGCATACTGGTATAGAATCCGCACACAAGAGCAACGCGAACAAGGTCTCAGACTCCACCGATTGCGCTCGACACTGCACCAACTCCGCGAGGCTACCGAGGGCTTTGGTGACGTCAAAGATCTTCTTGAACGTGCCATTCTTGACTTGTTGGCCGCACACAAGAAGCTTGAGTCTCACCGTGGACAAGTCCTCAACGTACCCAAATTTGGTACGCCATTCTTCTTTGATAGGATTCAGACTGTGAGGGAGGATCTAGCTCTGGCTATCAAACTCAGGGATGAGAGAAAGCGTGTCAAGAACCGTATCAATGCGGTTGCGTGGGAGAAGTATAATAATGGATATGACCAGCATGCTGTGTTTGTTGTCAAGGACATGAGGCTGTAGTGTAAAACTGATGATTGTTTCGTCCGGGATGATAGTTCTTGTTTTTTTTTTTTGGCTGTTTGTTTTGATTCTCCTTCCGCGATGATGGTCAGTAATGCGAGTTGTTCCATTATTTTAATGCACATTTATGATGCTTCTGGTATCACCCTGCTTGTATCTGTTGACCCTTATGTGCTCGCTACCGTCTCCTAACATGTCATTTCTAAGTGGTAATGACACTCTGACGATACGAATCTATTGTTTCTGGAGACTTGTACCTTGTCAATGCCAGTATCAACGTTACAACCTAGGCTCGATGTTTGTTCCTGAACTGTGGCTTCATCTCCACTCTTTGCTGATTGTGCTTCCGAGCAGAGCCACTGGAAATATCATCGAAGTCAATAGTATGATTCGAGCACACATGAACCTGACATGATATGGTCTTTCCTGATCAAGGATCTTGCCGCCAAGTTGCGCGGGCAAAGCAATTTGGTTGATCTTCGGATCAAAGGCGCGTCCCTGAACGCGTCTGCTTGCCTTTACAAGCAGATGGATACGACTTGAGCACCCAGCAAACACGATCTCATCGGTGTTTGTGCCTCTGCAAATACTGGTGTCAGCAGACAAGATACGAGACAACAACAAGTCTTGATGGTATTGTGCTATGGGTGCATCTACTGCATCAGCTGATGGTCTTCATCAAGATTCGACAACAACGCGTTATGTACCCGACAAACTCATTGCTTTGCATACACGATGCCAGCCATATTGTCGATGATCCACCACAACCCAACTTGTCAACGATCTTGTAGCGGCTTTCATGCACCAGATCACCGATCCGAATGACTGGGAAGCCGCCAGGCTTGTAGCCATCCAGAGGTTCGATGCTGTCTTTGTATTGGTTGTAAGCACAATGGTAGGGATCTTCTTCCGACGACGTCTTGTTTGAGTTTGAGGTGGGTCGTCTTGTTGTACCTGCACGTTTGAAGGTGCTAGAGAAATGGACAAGCGCCTGAGGTCGCAGATGTTGCAGCACCGATAGGAGAAAGCGATATCTTAGAGCGGTGCTTGTAGTGAAGTTATGGATCGAAAGAAGAATTGCAAAGTGACCAAGAAGAGTCGCGCAATCGACAAAGAAGAGTTGCAAGAGTGAAAAGAAGAGTTGCAAAAGCGAGTGACAAATCAGCGGCAATTTCAGCGCTATACCAGGCGCATGTGCGTGCGTGTGTGAAAGACGCCAAGCATCCGCGCGTCCGTCATTGGACGATATAGAAGCCCCGTAGCAAGCCGGTCTCATTCACTGTCGATGAGGGAGTGCTCCAAATGTCCAGATGTTGTTGTTATCAGGATGCTGATTCATGTCAACAAAGCTGATACGCCGCCGATCGCTCTTTCCAGCAATTCTCCGAGTATAACGACGTGGCTGTCGATCTTAACATGTCTTGCTAAGCACTAATTGTGCCACCCACGGATATGTCACCACACCCCAAATGTAATTTCATGTGCGAGATCACCCATCCAAAGGTCAGACCAAACCAGACAACCGAAAGAGAAGGCAGGAAAACCTCGCCAGCAAACTTGACGATGAGTACAACGCAGGCTGAGAGAGGGACAAAAAAAGCTTTGTAGGACCATGTCATCTCATATGGTCATAACATCTTTGCTAATGGCTTTGTTTCTGGTTCAGAATCGGAAGATCAGTCTTCATAGTCATGAGAAAAGTCACCAACGTGGGAAGTTAGGGAGCGAGAGATGGTGCATAGCAATGCCCCTGACCACAAACATAGAAGCTCTAGATAGAGATTCTATCCGTTGGATGTCGAATTCTGCCAGGAATCCTCCGTTTGCGTTACCAGATCTGACGATATGCGTAAAGTATCCTCCACATCGACAAGAAGGTTGCTAATCTGTATGTGATTGACTCTGTGACCCTCTTGTGAGTCTGAGTCAACGACGATCATACTTTTCTGAACAGACTTCAAGGTTGCACTTGCAGTCTTTATGCTTTCATCGATCTGTTCAAGCAGCTTCCGAGTTTCTTTGAGGACGTTTTCCAGATCGTCGGTCAGATTCCATTCAGAAAACAAAACGCTTGTTGGTATGGATGCGTAGCTCAACCACATGATCTCTCGACATTCAGTGTGCCTGCCTCGAACAATTGTCTCAACTGTTTCGAGGATGGAGATGTTGTCCTCAATGTCGTGGTAGATCTTGTTGTTGTACCATGTCAAGGTATACGGTGCCACTCGTGCTTCAGCAGTGAGGGTTTCGGTGGCCTTATCACGTATATGACACAGCATTCTGTGAGTGTGAACGTAGTAGCTGACCATCGTGTCGATCAGCAAATCCATCGTGGATGCGAAGATGGACTGAGGGCTAATAGGGATTTCGAACTTGGCCGCCAGAGCGCTAAGCTCGCGGTGGAATTTGTATATCAGGGCTTGTGCCTGAGAGAGTTGATCGGGAATACGTGTCAAAGCTCTTACAGCATCTGTGATGCGGGGATGGTTGGCATCGACCTTTGCTCCAAAACCAGGAACTTCACAATCCAATACCCAAGAGGCAACTGCCGGACTACGGGGGTCGATGGTGTACTTTCTAGCAACTCGACAAGAAGGCGATACTACAGGCTTGAGACTCCATCCGAGTGTTGAACCCTGTTCAAACGCAAAACGCAAAAACGTTGCCGGCTTGGGATTCGGATCGACTCGAGCACCGAGATACCCAAGGGTTGCATATCCCAGATACAAGCAGACGGCGAGAGGCAGAAGCACGACAGCGAAGATCACTAGTATGTCTAGGATGATTGTCCGAGGAGACGTGGCTTGGAGGTGAGGAGAGACTGCGAGGTTGTGTTCGAATATCTCATTGAGCTCCGACATACTCATCCCTCTGCTGGGCTTTTTGAGGACAGGCGACAGGGTCGGCGTTGCAACCGTCGAGAGAGGGCATCCTGACGACGAAGAGGACAGGACCTCAGGAGATTCGTGGGTCAACAACATGATTGCATGAGAAGAATGTAAAAGAAGATGCGACAAGGGAAAGAAGACACGTCAGATATTTTGAATGAGGTTGCTGATGCATTTACCTGGGTGTATCGAATGCGCAAGGGAGGAGCTTGGTTTGTGATAGATTATACATGCTGAGTTCAGGCTGCTTCATTGACTACAAGGTCCGCGGTTTTGAGAGCGTGGTTGAGGACACAGCTGTCTGACGAGCAACGATGTTGAATATGTTCGCAGAAGATGTTTGCGCGGAAGATAACATGTCGTTGTCGTGTTCCGAGGAGCCGGATTCTTGTGGGGTCGATTGTTCACAAGATGCATTAGAAAATTGTGCAAGCAGGTCGTACACAAGAAAAATTGTGAAGGAACAAGCGACGGGAGGGGTACCTCAAGCGCCAGCCAACCGGTCGACAGTCCGAGAATCGTTCTTTCCTCAGGCAACCGTCATATTCATCTCAGCGGGCAGTTTGCAGTTTCGATATCTGACTTGAACATAGATATGGGGTGCTAGAGAAAGGCAGTTGATTTGGAATGTCGGATGGATAAAAGGTATGGGCTTGGCCGCGGGATGGCCCTGTTTAATTGACAGGCTCGAGTCCAGACCGCGCGCGTTGATGCAGTTGAAAGGCTATTTGGCCGATCGATCTGATGGAGTCGACGTCGTGCGCTCGCAGTAGAGAGCAGATGCAGGCATGCTGAGCAGGAGGTTGATTGACTCCATGTCATGGCGGCCGACAGGACATCCAAGAAGAGGGCGCGGGCTGAGGCCATCTCTCCCAATGGCAGTGACGACCACGTCCTCAGCACGGCGACCATGCCCATCCGCACCGCCAAAGACGCCGCGCTCGCTGACCTCGGTCTTGTCGACTTTCTCCAACACGATCCACGCCCGACGTGTATCGTCGACACGGCCGCCGCATACATCGCCTATCGCAACCCTGCCCTCGAACGACTGCTCGCCGGCACTTGGAACCTTCAGCACTTTCGCGACTGGGCCACCGCCCTGAGTCCACAACCACAACCCGCAACCTACGGAGGAAGAGCATGGAACTGCATCCTACAAAACCACAGATGGCTCATCGCCAGCGCCGAACAGAAAACCTCCGTCGCCCCCTCTCCTCCCGTCGCCCATCGCGCAGCAGCCCCCGTACGCTCCTCATCGCAGAACAGCATCAACACACGCGCCCCTTCCCAACACAGCAATACCAATAGCAACTCCAACACAGGCACATCGTCGTCCGACTCACGACGCCAGTCCATCGCTTCGTCCTCATGGCGCACCGTCTCGGACGAAGGCGCCCAGCGATACCTCGACTGGACCCGTATTCCCTCTCCCGCCATATCCGCCCACATGCACCTGATTCGCAATTTCCCCTGGCAAGACACGACCATTGGCACCATGCATTCCTGGCCCGATGCTCTCCGCCAGGCCGTCCTCTCCATCATGGCCAACCCGGACCCTCGTCTGCTCCTCTGGGGGGACGACCATATCATGATCTATAACGAGGCCTGTATTTCAATGTTCGGCACACGTCACCCCCGCGCTCTCGGCTCCAGAGCTGAAGACACTTGGTCAGACGTCTGGTCCGACATGCATCACTTGATTAAGTACGTCCACACCGAAGGACGAGGCACCCGTCTGAACAAGCTGCCTCTCGTCATGGAGCGCCACGGATACCCCGAGGACACTTTCTGGTCTTTCAACCTGATTCCAGTCATCGGTCCTCAGGGCATCACCATTGGCGTCATCGACGAGTTCTCCGAAGTCACAGAGCAGGTCGTCAGTGACCGTCGCAGAGACGCCATTGTCAGGATCAACAAGACAATCGCCAGAGTCAACAGCGTCAAGGAGTTGTGGTTTGAGTTTCTCGAGGGTCTGGAGACTTGCAAGGACGATATCCCCTACGCTCTTCTCTATACAAATCACGCTGCCGCTGCCACTGACCCTTCTATACCAGACAGCATCTCGGCCAGTTCCGGTCCCAGTCCACAGCGCTTCGCCCTCGAGGGATCTATCGGCCTGGCTGCTGGCCATCCTGCCGTGCCCTTGACTTTTGATCTTGCAGACTGCGCAAACGATCAAAACCCCCTTGCTCGTGCCTGTTACAAAGCCTGGAAGTCTGACGATGTCGTTGTCATGCAGCTCAAAGACGCCAGTCTGCCGGAAGTCCTCAATCAAGGCGTCCCTGGCCGAGCCTCGGGTGACAAAGTCCAGACCGTCTGTGTTGTTCCTCTACCCGACATGACTGGACATCACACAATGGCCTTCCTGACTCTGGCAATGACTCCGCGTCGACCGTACGATTCCGAAGCCGCCATGTTTGCTTATTACCTCCGTGATATACTCGTCAAGTCTGCTTCGGCTATCTGTCTTCCCGAAGAACAACGTCGCGCTCGCCAAAAGTTTGAACAGATTGAAGCTTCTTTAGCTCAACAGCTTCGTGCCACTACACTCGAAACCGAGCGTCTGGAAACTCGATTTGCACGCATGGCTCAGCTTGCTCCCATAGGAATGTACGCCATCACACCAGACTCACGTACCACTTTCTACAACAAAGCCTATCTGGACATTACCGGTATCACTGAAGACTTGATTGAAGCCCAGACTGATCCCTCCGAGTATATACACCCCAACGATCGTGAGAGAGTCAATACCGCTTGGCTTCAGTGTTTAGAAGACAAGCAGTCATTCACCATCGAATATCGCGTAAGCCGTGCATGGTCCTTCACCGATCCCATTTCGGGAGAGACTTTCGAAGGCGATACCTACGTCCTGGCCACGGCAGCCCCGGAAATGGATGAAGATGGTAATATCATCCATGTTCAGGGTTGGTTGCTCGACGTCAGCGATCGCAAATATCATGAGAAGGTCCGAATTCAACAAATCGAGGTCGAACAGTCAGAAACCAAATTTGCTCGCCTGGCTGCAGACGCACCTTTGGGAATGTATCTCTTGAAGCCCAACGGTGAGCCACTATACCTCAATGACGCTTATTTTAAAATACTCGGATTCACCAGGGAAGAATTTGAAGAAGCTCAACAACGAGGTCTTGGCTGGGGTGACAGAATTCATGAAGATGATCAACCCAAGGTTGGCGAAGCGTGGATGGCTTTGGCCGAGCGAGGTATTCCGCTGAACCTTGAATACCGTATCAAGAAACCCTGGAAGTATATCGACGAGGCGACCGGCCTCGAAATGAGTGGCGAGACTTGGCTGCAAGGCACAGCTATAGCTGAAATTGGCATCGATGGTTCGGTGGTCGCGATACAAGGATTTGTCACTGAAATCTCTTTGAAAAAGGCTTCAGAACGTCTGCTGAGCGAGAAACTGGACGATGCGCTCGAACACAAACGTCAAGCCGATCGTTTCATTGACATGACATCTCACGAGATGCGCAATCCACTGTCGGCCATTCTGCAATCTGCCGATGGTATCTTGACGACCCTTGAGAACAACAATCGCTTGGGCATCACATCCGGGACAACAACTTTCAGCGGTGATGTCCTCGAGACTGTACTTGATGCAGCTCAAACCATCATTCTTTGTGCCCAGCATCAAGGCCGTATCGTGGATGATATTTTGACATTGAGCAAGCTTGACTCAAATCTGCTTGTTGTATCACCTGACACAGTGGACATGCCGTCCTTGCTGGAGAAGTGCTTCAAGATGCATGAAGCGGAACTGATCAGAGCAAAGATCTGCATCAGCCTTCGTATCCATGAAGATTTCCGCAAATTGGCTGTCGGTAAAGTGATGCTTGATTCCAGTCGCTTGCTGCAAGTCATCATTAATCTTCTCACCAACGCCATCAAATTTACCCAATTTGCCAGCCGTAAGGAGATTACCGTTCATCTGGACGCCTCCTCGACCCGACCAAAGGTGGGCATGTATGGTGCTCCTTACGTTCCTTTCCGTGTGAACAGACCTGAACACCACTTCACGGCAGAATGGGGAACTGGCGAAGAGATCTTCGTATCAATAGCAGTTCAAGACAGCGGAAAGGGCATGAATGAGGAAGAGCTCAAGCTGCTCTTCAATCGCTTCTCTCAAGCTAGCCCCAAAACCTACAAGCAATACGGAGGCAGTGGCCTCGGTCTGTTCATCTCGAGAGAACTTACAGATCTTCAAGACGGCCAGATTGGTGTGCACAGCGAGCCAGACGAAGGCAGTACTTTCAGCTTCTACATCAAAGCCAGAAGAGCCGTTGACGATGACGAGACTGTGTTAGAAGGAAGACTTATCACACCGACACTGAACACGCTCGTTACCTATACTCGCGACTCTGCTTCCGATTCACTGGAAGCGACTATTGACAAGGTCCAACACGACAATACCCAGAATGTGATCCGTAAGATGTCCGCGATGTCCCATGATCTTACCGAAGAAAAGCCGCACCTCCATGTTCTTGTGGTAGAGGATAACGTAATCAACCAAAGGGTGAGTCGGGTATAACCCTGTGGTCGCATCCTTGCTAACTGTTTTCCGTAGGTTATGGCTCAACAATTACGTCGTTTAGGCTGCACAGTACACCTCGCAAACCACGGTCTCGAGGCTCTGGACTTTATCCGCAAGACCTCTTTTTGGGCATTCCATCCGCCACCAACACTGAACGAGGAAACACCGAGTCCGAGAACCGTGCCGCAATCGAACATCGTCCCTCTGTCTGTCGTTCTCATGGACTTGGAGATGCCCGTGCTTGGTGGTCTCGAAACAGTCAAGAAAATCAGAAGCCTGCAAAGCGAAGGCAGTATTATCAGCCACATTCCAGTCATTGCCGTGACGGCGAACGCGAGGAGTGAACAGATTGCCGTTGCTATTGATCATGGTATGGACAGCGTTGTCACGAAGCCATTCAGAATTCCAGAGCTGGTTCCTCAAATGGAGGACTTGGTCAAGAGGGTACAGCAAGGCAGATTTGGCAGGTCGTCTGTCATGTCTGTCGTAAAAGAATAGAAAGGATTAGAGGTCTTGATTTTTGTATGATTGGACGGTCGCATCTGTATATATATATTACGAAGCGTTTCTCTTTTTGTTTTCGATGGGCGTATGGGTATGATCTTGGGGATACCATCTGGTGATTTGGCAAGGCATGGAGTTCGTGGTTGTTTGGATATAGCTATATAATGGACTCACAAGGTATAGAACACCATACAAGCATTCATAGCAATTCATGACGTTGATGGTTCACCCCGCTGTTTGCTGTCAAGGATTCGATGCCCGTCTTCCACCTTCCCAACAGCTTTCAGCCTTTCATACTCACTCTTTCCACTTTTGCGATGTTGTATACATAACATCATGACACATCTTGATATCCACTCACCGATTGGATGAGTTTTATGCATCATTGTCTGATCTCTATATGAACTTGTTGATATATCTTTCGACCATTGATTTCCACGCAACGACGGCGCTATCGTCGGCTGCCTTTTTTCTGACATGCGACCAGATGCTTGCGTTTGATTTGCGACTGCTTCTCTCTTGATAAAGCCAACTTTTTGAATTCTGTTGCTCGAGGGTCTTGCTTCGTCGACGCTGTGTGACATCTTGTGTCTGGTGATGGCCGACGAATTGTCTTAGATCTGAGGTGCGGATGGTTGCGTGCGCATTTGAGCAAGTTTGGGGTCACCGGAGCTCTTCTTCTCTATGCCAGCTGCGAACAAGACGCTGCAGTGACAGTTCTTTGGTTTGTATTCGCAATTCGACTCAACTTTTGTTGCATTTTGGTCGTCTTGGAACGATATCTTTCCAGAATCGAGGAACTTTTAGGGCCAGTGATTGGACGCAATTGCTCTCAGATTTGACCGCAGCATCATGAGGATACACTGAGGAGGCTGATGTTTTGTTCCAACGCGAGGACACATACCAGCTTGAGTTGGTTACCTGCGTCTCTCTGGTTGACAACCATTCTTGCGATCATTCGCAGATGTGACTGGTGGAAAGAACTTGACGACCTTTTTTTTTTTTCTTTTTCTTTTTCTTTTTCAAGCAATCACTTGACTAGGAGTAAGTTGACACGCTCATCAATCGAGAACCCACCACTTCCGCAACCGGTCATTCTGGCTTTAAGACTGCAGACTGCAACGCACATGGCCAAGAGTGTGATTCATCACAACCAACTCAATGCGATGGTTCGGGTGGTCGTAATCAACTGTTTCGCATATCAACTCATCAAATGAGAGAGTTTTCTACCTCGTAAGAATTCATTCGCGGTAGGTGTCTAGGTAAGCATAAAATCTTCTCTTCTTCCCATATCTTTTTTTCTTCTTCGTCTTTCGCCCCGGTCTGCCTGTCATCTGTTCTACGAACAAAACAGCTGCACCGAACACAGACACCAGACTCTTCTTCGAGAAACTGTACTGCAAACATGCTTTCCACCACATCATACATCTTCTCCAACGACGCTCGCGCCACGGCATTTCGCCGCGCTGTCAGAAGTGGTGTTGCTGGCAGACAGGAATACGCAGTGCCTGGCTCGGGACTGAGTGCACAAGAGGTACAAAGAGCATATCTCAGATACTGTGCAGAACAACAAGAGCAAGGTCAGAGCGACAACACACAAGGGGCTCCATTGCCATACTTGCCGGTCATGGATGATCAGGCTCCACCACCATACACCTCCACTCCTGCCTTCGAAATGACACCAACTGCACAGCTGGATATGTTGCTTTACAGCAATACTTTCACTCCATCACCGCCGCCTGAGTATACCGAAGCCATTACTACTACTACACCATCACCAAGTTATGAAAACGTCATCTCGGCAAGCGCCACCATAACAGACCAAACACCCTCTCGCACAAGTATGAGTAGGATATTTGCTGGCTGTACAACACGCACATCAAGGAAACAGGTACACAGAAAGGCTATACAGGCACTTGATTTGGTTGTCGTACCTGAGAACGAAGGAAACGAGGGCACTGGATTACCTCCAAGATCATCGAGGATAACAGGGATTCTGAGGAGGATTAAGGATAGGATGGTAGTCTGAGCTGAATCTTTTCCCTTGTAAGAAATATGCAAGGGTTTTTGGTGAGAAGTGGAATGGACTCGATGGAGAAGGCTTATACTAGAAATGCATTGGAGTTACAATTTGAAAACAGGGATATACAGTGTCTATCTGTTAAACCATCTAGTCCCGGAGTAACCACATGGGATACTCCATCGAAACATCTCTCTTCAGAAATCTCAAACATGATACCGGTTTACCCTGTTTCTGCTTGATACTCCTCCAATCCATAGTAGCACTCCCAACAACCGTCAAACACGCAAGCCCGACCGCCATATACCAAGTCTGCGCCACACTCCTGTCAACCGCAACCAGCGCGTTCGTCATATCGGCAGGGGCGACGAGGTCCCTCAGATCGCTCAAGCCCGTTGTACCAATGCTAGTGGTATTCAAACCAGGCAGTGAAGTATGCAGATTAGCAACTAAGCTATGCTGAAACACATTCTGTGTGGTAGAAACAAACACGTCAGCAACAAACTGCTCGGCAAACAAGATGACAGAAAGACCGATACTGGTATCGTGTTTCGGAAGTACTATTTGCACGGCAGACTGAGGAGACAGAAAGCTAGAAGCTATATATAGAAACTATCATATGATTATCTAATCTATCTAGTATTAGTTCTATACTAACTGATCTAATCTAGAGGCAACTATTCTCCAAGTATTCTATGAGGTATACTTCATTAGATACTTTATAAGAGAGTAGATTATACTATTCTATATCTTAATTAATGATCTGTATCTCTATTGTTAGAGTTATTGTAAACAGGATAGTTCAAAGATAACGGAGTTAGTATATATATAATTATAACTTATTGAGTCATGTTTGCTTGTATATTAGCCATTAGGTCCGAGATATACATCCGACTCAAGTAAGCTCTTTCATCACCGGCCATTAGAACCATACCCTCACATCCCTCCGGAGGACAGCTGCACCGTCCTGGAGCGACACAGGAGCCGCAGCGCCAACCATAGCAGTCTGTATCATACAAGCATGCATAACTCTGGCATACTGCATTTTGGCGAGGTTCCAAGGGAGGCTTCTGTAGTTTGAGTACGTCAGAAACTTGTCAAAGAGAATCTATATGCCATGACATACTTCGACTGGAGTAATTTCGAGTGTAAAAGGTTTTGCGTTCACCATTACGGAAATCGAAGACACCAGTAAGAAAGGGGTTTGGAAGCGCATTGTTTGATCAAGGGCTCGGTAAATTTCGTCGGAGATGATATCGCTTGTGATACCCGCGGTTCGAGGGCACATGTGCCACTTAAAGTATTGATAGGGTATTCAAGTAGGCATCAGGACGAAGGATTGTGGTATGGACTGAATAGCTAGGTAGAGTAAGCAGGATACGCAGGATAAGCAGGGTAAACAGGGTAAGGAGGGTAAGCAGGGTAAGGGCCCGTTCGGTTGTTCATCTCCATCTTCGGTGTAGGGTGGGGTCCGTTCTGAGTAGCGTGTTGTTTTCGTGATTAGTTTACAGAAGACTGAGATGACTGTACTGTTCGGTGTGCCGTTTCGATGTCCAGTTTCGGCTATCCATACAAGATCTGTGGTATGTTCAGATATCGACGTCATTCTAGCTCTACTCAGTTCGAGTTTGGCTTGAAATGGTACTCAAGAGCACCATCTGCCAGACTGGGCATGCCCTCTCTTGCCAAAAACGCGTCGCTCTGACGCTAGCAATCATACTCTTCCGTTTACGCTTCATCCCGCTTACAAATCGGAGGGCGTAACGAACACGCTATCCGTCTTGAAGTCCGTTTTCAAGACGGTCGGTATTACACCAGAGATGGACAACGAAACCGCCTGAACCGAACGGGCCCTAAGCATAGTAAGCAGCCTTACTGGTCGGTGTTCCTGGAAAGTCACTTGCTGATTGTCTAGCTCTCAATCCATTGTCATCATCTTGATTTTACAAGATGATTGTTTGGAAGTTCAAGATTCACAGGCAAGTCGCGTCGTACCAGTCTTCAAAACCACTTAGCTGCGAATATGGCCTGAATGATGGTATGGATTCAAGTGGAAACAAAATTACTCGGGCTCCATGTTCGATGTACTTCCACTGTTCCGCAGAGCTCGAATCTTTGTCGCAGACAAAATGGCCATATTTTTCACCTCCTCGTGTATCAAGTCAGAGCTCGCTAACTCTATCAGACGACTCGCCCATGCCTCCCATCGAGCTTGGCAAACAACATTTGCACCACCCTCAGCGCTCCAGATAGGGCCGGGTGGAACATGCTGTGTTCCTTCTAGGCTTTTGATCAAAAGTTGTGCTCCAGCAATTGTGACCCATCGACAGGCTGAAGTGACATGGAGTAAAGTTTCTGGTCCATCCACAGCAATCGGATCATACTCAAGGGCAAAAGCAAGTGTGCGGAAGGCATACTGGAACAAGAAGTCGAATGAAAGCTCAGAGTCGTTGCTGTCGTGAACCAGGTAAGCTGCGAAGGTGTTCAGACTAAGCCAACGCTGCTCTGCTAAATCATCTTCAAGACCGTCACTGATCCAGGCTTCAGGACCTTGGGAGACTGTCAGAAAATGTTGAATCAGGGACAAGAACCAGGGATATTCATACCATACATGGAATCACAGAAGTTGACCTCAAAGAGAGGTAAATCAGCCCATATTCTCCTGTCATCGATTAGAATCATCTGACCAGGATTGATTACAAGACTGGCACTCTGGCTCTGTAGTCGAAGTGTATCCTGACTCTCGTTGCGCGCGTCTGGCAACTGAGAAAGTGACAGTACGAGTTCTGCGAGTCTGCGGAGTTGAGATTCTTCGGGGATGGCGCTCGCCGCCCCGAGGATACAGCTATAGTAGCCCAAGACGCATTCATAAGCAGGGAGAAAATCGGTCTGCGAGAAGACGAATGATGCGATGCGTGCTGCTGCTGTTGGGGGTTCGATCGTGTTGTTAAAGAGATCTCTTAGAGCGTCGAAGAGAAAAATTTGATTGCATCCAGTCTTGTTTTGATGCGCATATGCCCTTTGTAAGAACAAGTTGTATGCAGCATTCGGATTTGTAGCGTTCATTTCCAGCAATGTTGAGCTCTGAAAGTCAAGTAAATTCAAAGCGCAGAAGATGACGCTTCAATCGTCTCCGCACAATTCCTGTAGGATCTTGCCAAGATTGATTACCCTCGGTATCATCTTAGCGAAGGATAAGATGGATGCCAAGGTATGGGCGACTTCAGAACCTCGTCCAACTAATAGTAAGCATCTCTTGTGGGTAATCAAGCAGCGGCGGAGTGTAAGCAGATAAGAATCAGGCTTACTCACTAGATAGGTAGCTCACGCCAAATATAAGATGTAAAGCTCTACAGCCCGTGATAGTATTGCACACAAGAGCTCGCCTTGCAGATCCTAAGCGGACTATACCACGATTTGATCGATTGAAAGTACATTATGAAGTTGTTTGGGTTTGTCCTCATTGCAAGCACAGCTCTTGCGTTTCCGCTGCCCGACGAGGTGCCGAACGAGACGACCACGTGCGATGGATAAGTAGCCTCCATTATGAGCTTGCAAGGTACTGGACGCGACCATCTCCCATCGACCATGATTGGAGTTGTTCTCACTGGCCATGGTGGTTTGAAAAACTGCAGTATCGCAAAGATCTAAAGATACCTTCGCCAGGACCCGACGAAGTGTTGATCCGGGTTGCGGCTGCAGGCATCAACAATACTGACATCAACACACGTATTGGGTGGTATTGCAAAGGCGTCGAGACTGGCACAGGCGAAGAAACTACGAATGCCTCTGCAACAAGGACAGACGACGATTCGACCTGGTCTGGCAAACCATTGGAGTTGCCAAGAATTCAAGGTGCCAACTGTTGTGGTCGCATCGTCGCTGTTGGTAATAATGTCAGCACCCAGCCCGTCGGTGAAAGAGTTGTCGTCCGCAATATGCTTCGCTCTTATGTCGACTACCGCCCTTATGAGGGTTGGACTTTTGGATCCGAGTGCGATGGCGCTTTTGCTCAATACACCAAAGCGCCTGCTTGCGAGACGTACAAGATCGATTGCGACTTAAGCGACACAGACTTGGCTTCTGTCCCTTGTGCATGGTTCACTGCCGAAAATATGCTCCATCGTGCTGGCGTTAACGACAAAGAAAATGTCATCATCACTGGTACATCCGGCGGTGCGGGTGCTGCAGCGATAAGACTGGCAAAGAGACGTGGAGCTCATGTTGCCGCCATAGGCAGTGTTGAGAAGGCGGACCAAATGGTGGCTCTGGGAGCTGATCGAGTCCTTCCACAAGGAGCCAATCTTGTTAAGCAATTGGGTAATGACGTCGTAGACGTCGTCCTCGATCTCGTTGCTGGGTCGGTATTCCCTGAACTGCTGGATGTTCTCAAGAAAGGAGGACGATATGCTGTTGCTGGTGCCATCGCTGGACCTATCGTCAAACTGGACGTTCGGACACTATACCTCAAAGACCTGAGCTTCTTTGGTTGCACATTCCAGGAAGACGAAGTATTCACCAACCTCATCTCGTACATAGAGCGTAGTGAAATTAGACCGCGTGCTGGAAAGGTCTATCCCCTCGACGAGATTGTTACCGCTCAGCAACACTTCAACTCCAAGTCGACCTGCGGGAAGCTGGTGCTCTCGATAACTTGGTTTTCGTGGTCTGCGGAACCCTCAAGCGCGCTATCATGAAGCATCGCGCTGTAATGCTGGGCGATCGTCGACAGCGCGACCATGGACTGGGGAGTGTGAGAAAGAAGCAGAAGCAAGCATGCTACGTTTGCTGAGTGCGCTGTGGTCCTGATGAAGTAGCTAGGCGGAGATGATAACCATTCAAGAAAGATGAATTGTGCCCCGGTCCAAGAAACTTTGTCGTCAAAAGAAAATCTCGATGATCAGAGCGATTTGTGTAAAGGCGACCTCACAAGGATGTTATCTCGAGTCGAGTGACGCATGAGACGCCCTGTCAATACAACGGTATTGCTCAGAGTCTCAATTAGTCCGGAGCCACATGCTTGTTGCGGTATCAACCACGGAGAGTCTCCTTGGGTCTTGAAACTTCATGGTGCGGATGTCGGATTGCTGTGTGTGTACGGCAGGGGCGGAATACCACTGGACTCCAAATCAGAGATACTCTCGCCGCCTTATCATCAATTCAGTATGGCCAGCAGACCCTAGATCTGAGAATCGCGAAGAGATGAACAAGGAGGAGGTTCATTGTCGTGGGTCGGCGGTTTGCGACGATGAGAGGCTTGGCACATCACACCACAAATCCCACGCGCACGGAGCTCACGCCGCCGCAAGCACAATCACCAGTTCGCAGGATTCTTGTCACCTTATCCATCACGTTTTGTGCCAATTTTCGCATTGCCGCATCTGGACTCCGTGAGGCGCATGCCCGCAGCCTCCCGATCCCCAGGTCTTTTGAGGGTGTCTGCAGCTGTCAAATGTGAGGGTTGGCTTGGCGAATGCAGGGAAACTGTCGGATTGGGTGTGTCGCCTGTCATCTGCTGATCTGGTGATACCCTGCCAAACGAACGTGCTAGACCGGGTGTCTGCGTGAACCATTGCGGTGGTTCCGAATCCATGTGCCACTTGTAGGCATGAATTCTAGATGGCCATTCTATAAGTATACCACACCTCTGTTCTTGTGTAACCTTTTCTTCCATCATCATCATCAACAAACACCAATAACCAACCACATCTCTACTCTCACATCAACAACCAATCTCTACTCTATTGATCAACTCAGATCATCCATATCATCTCCCCACCTCCAACCTCAAATCTCACAACAATGGCATTCAGACCAACTCAATCCCGTGCCTTCTTCCGCACCCTCAGAAACCTGATCCGCGAAGAACATCCTTTCGCACGCAACACATCTACTCTGCTTCCCCACACCCACGACAACTCAATCCTCATGCGTCGCACTGTGCGCACCGCAACGACATTTGTCCCCTTCTTGGTGTAAGTGTCTTTCCTCTCCTCCTCTTTGCCTTTAACCTCAGCTGACAAGAGGAACAGTACTGTGTTGGGTTGGCCCTGGATGGCAGCCTCCGTGCTCAGAAAAACAGGCATCTGACTCTTGATGCCTGCCTATATCCTCATTGATGGCATGGGTCCGTCGGAAAGAAGTTCGTTTGCTGTGGGCGATACCCAGCCCAGCGATCTCTTGCAATTCTGAAACTCCGCCTGCCCACTTGCTTTTCCCAGAATGAGCAATGGATGGCCTTGCCTTTATTGAGCATTATGGAACGCCATAACTACAATGTTTTGTTCTTGGGGAGTTTTCCTTCTTTTCTTTCATTGCTTTTGTCTTGGCCTTCTCGAACTTGCATAGGTCTAGGCGTTTGTTGTTGCGCGGAGCTCTTGGTTGTACGTATGCGCGGTGTTGGTTCAGTTCTTTCTTTCTTTCTTGTTGTAGATACTTTGCATATGCAAAAGCCGCAATCTCACAACTGCCCATTCCACGTTCTCTTCTGCATGCATCTCGGCTTCACTGGTGCCAATTTGAGATTGGTGCAAATCGATGAGCGAAAGTACCCTTTGCTGGAATAGCATGACGCATTGGAAGTTTTCTCGCATCAAGAATAAGCAGAATTTGAGGCACGTGCATGAGCAGATCAAAAACGATAAGAGTGTAAATTGTGGATATCTAGGGTATAGATCCTTGTTACAGTGGACCAACCCCTATCAAGAAGTGCTGCGCGAAGCTTCCAACAAGGGATCCGTCTCTGTAGGCTCGTGCTCGGTATGATCTTGTTCCTTCTCTTTCTGATAGAACATGATGGCCATGACCAGCAATGCTCCCTGCAGAACACCAGTAACACAGTACACGAACCAAGTACTCCACCCCTCCCAGCCGACCCTCAACCACAGACTGAAAGCAAAAACAAAGGCTCCAGGCACTTGAATGAGCATACTTGCGATACTCAGGGACAAGACTTGCTTAGCTTTCCAAGTGGTGTAAAGTTGCGGAATGTATTGAATGGACGAGAGGATTGCGGCGAGGATGCCGAGGAAGTTTGCCCAGCTGAGAAGGTGGGAAGGCAGGCGATAGAGGAAGAGTGTTGAGATGAGACCAGCAAGGAGGAGAGAGAGCAGAGATACGACGCCGACGATGACAGCGTCGCGCTTGCGAGGAGTGTCCGGAGGGAGGTGCTCGGGCGGTGGGTTTTTGAAGGCATCTCTAGGGAAGAATACCAGGAAGAGCACCATACTGTGTTTCAGCTGTCAGCATATCCAGAAGGCCAAAAGAAGGGGAGATAGTAGAACTGACATGGTCATGAAGCAGATCCACTGCACGCCAATCTGCACAACACCCAAAAGTGCAGCACCGCAGGCCTTGCCAGAAATCTCGCGACAACAAGCCATGTCGTGCTGGCTAGTCGGCAGGACTAAGATGTTTGCAAGGGCGGCGATGGACGATATCGTGCCTAATAGGACCCACCAGGGCGAGAGACCGGCCGAGGTGCCATGCTGAATAATCTTGGCATGTTGTGGGATGTACGAGATGAGGATACCGAGCACGAGTTGACTGGTCACGAACAAGTCAGCACCTTGATGGGCATCGTTGACGCCGTGTTAGTTACACCGAGAGAGCGAGCACCCAGCCATTTGGCGACGCGAGATGTTCGCAGTACGGGTCTGCCGTCATGATGAAACTAAGCCGCGCTGGCGATTGGCAGATTCTTGAAGATTTCGGATGATATTGAAGGTCGAGAGTGTTGAGACAAGGCGATGCGTGATGGGGGTCAGGCGAGATGCGACAAGGTGTCGTTGACCGCAAGATTACGCGACGCGTTCTGGACCCTGAGCTTGGCGTCGACGTCACAAACCCCTTATTTACACCCTCACCATCCATGAAACCCTCCAGAACCTCTTCCATCACTCTGACCAGCGGCACAATCATCACAAAGCCCGGAAAAGGTTGACTCACATAAACTAGTGATATATCGACCATCTGGCACCCACAGCAAGACATAGAAATATCATCCATCCACCGACCTGTATCAACCCCGAGATGGTACAGATCATTCTGCGTGTTCCTCTTCCCACTACGAAGAACAACTCGAGACTGGCATCTTGTCTGAGCTCCAGGCCCTCGAAGGCAGCTTCGTCCTTTCCACCTTCGACGAGGACACAGGGATCGCACACGTCGAATCTGGCGCGACTGACGACAACCCGTATGAACGAAATGGATCCCTTCTCCAAGAATAGGTTGCGGAAGAACAAACACGCATTCTCACTTACCAAATGATTCGTGGTGCAGCTTGGAGGAGGCCTTACTTTGGCTCTAGTCCCTTGGCTTCCCACGATGGACTGATGAATTCGACCAAGAGGTCGCGTGCTTCGGGCGAATCGTACAGCTTGCAGATCTGGGATAGTAGTTGCTCGTGCGCCTGAACTCGCGGCAGTGCCGCCCAAGCAGCGCCCGAGTTGGATGTCATGAAGCAAGTGAGAACCTACTTGCCGTCAGCTGGGCTGCTGCTGTCTCTGATCACAGAGAAAGGTCCCCCGAGTGATTGAGTCAGCCCACAATGGCTCTTCTCAGCGCCGCCACTGCCGATGAGCAAAATGCGTCATCGCCTCTCGAAACTCTGGTTAGCAGCGGGCATTATCAATGTTTGTTGCAAAATAGATCTGCTTGCGTGGATGGTAAAAGAAGCAGGGAAAGTTGTGGCCTGCAAACAAAGAGTCAAGCAGTGGGACTCTTATATGTCGAGCGTGTGTGATTCATCTCTCCTGGGCTTCTCTGCTGTTGCTACTGTAACATAATGCTTATCATTGCGGAGTAGTGGGGCAAGGTTCTTATCAGTTCTCTAAGAGGCAAGTTATCGTGATTGTGCAGGATCCATCTGCTATCTGCCTGTTGGCCTTATCAAGAAGCTTGCATCGATTCCAGCTCGATAGTGGTGTGACTGGTACCGCCAGCCCATGAGGGAAGATAAGCACCCACGGCGAGAGATCGCCGCCTGATAGGCGGACTGAGCATGTCCAGGACTTCTTTCCCCGCACCTGGCTTTAGGGATGGTCAAATATCTGTCTTCTCATGAATCTTCTTGAGACACCTTGCGGACACCTTTCTTCGGCTACGATTGTTTGCTAAGATGGTTGACGGAAGCGCCGCCGTATTGCCAGTTCTGACCATAGCCGAGATAATGGAACAAGAGACCAAAAACTGCCCCGAGTCTGTCGAGGTTTGCAGATTAGTCCAGGCATCATAAAACCGATGGGCTGACGCAGAGCATTCAGAGTATTCCAACCATGGAGCAGCCGACATGTTAACATAGATACTTCCTTAACAATAGTAGAACAAACGGACGACCATTGACTAAGGAGGCAGACTACATGACAATGAGCGAGCTACGCTCGGAAACATTTCAATCTCCCCATCTGGGTCAAAGGAGTACATACTCCAGAGGATGTTGCTCTAGCCATTTCTCACGGCGCGAATGGAGTCATTATATCAAACCATGGAGGACGTCAGCTCGACAGCGTCCCTGCGACACTTGATACACTTCGAATTTGCACTCCGTTGCATTCCGATTGCCGTAGCTGGAAAAATTCGCTGTGGTACCGATGTGTTCACAGAAAGCTATTGCTTTGAGAGCCGATTCCTGCTTCGCTGGAAGACTGCCCATCTGGGGCTTAGCTGTGAGCAAAATTTCCCCTTGACGATTCGCAAATATGCTAGATTTGAGTCGATCGCTGACGTGTTCGATCAGTTCAACGGGCAACAAGGCGTCGGATTGGTTTTGCAAATCATGTTGGATGCGTTCAAACTGCGCATGGGTCTGACCGGGTAAGGATGAGACAGATACTTTGGCTCTGTAAACACTCGACATACAGTCTGCTAACACCAGCGTTCCAGATGCAAGACTGTGGCTGAGATCAATAGGAGTCATTTGGCTGTCCTTGATTCCAACAGTCTGCTTGCTAAGCTGTAAAGCCATAGATAATATTGAAAGAATGTGTTTCTTCCAACCCAGCATGCAGAGCCAACTGGCCGAAGATTTGTGACTGGTTAACAAATAGATACAGCATCTATCATATTTACCAGAAGTGATCAGAGATGGCGAGCCCCATCTTCAAACACGATAGAGATTGATCCTATCTCACTCAACGCCAACGACTGTTTCACAGCGGTCTTCGAGTATGCTTGACCAGTTGACGAGCTACTGCTTCACATCGCAGGCAATACCGTCTCGACACACTACTGCTAGCTTGCAGAAGTCAAAGATTTTTTGTCACAAGAGAACAAGAGCATCTGATTGGAAGTGCGGCCACACAATCTTATCTCCCACGATAGGCAAGTGTCAGCACCCTTACAAGGATCACATACGCCTGCCAAGCTAATGCTTGGCCTATCTACCCTGCGAAAGACATCCAGATAATGGACATAAGGAAGGATCCAATGTGTATTTATGTGAGCTGGTTGTTTGGTTTTATTAAGCTGCGATTCCTCGAATGATGCTGCCCAGATTTGAGTTTCTTGCTTGTCCACCAACTTTCTATCTTAACAATAGCTTTAATCATCCTTTGAAATTCTGCTGCTATGGACGACAAAAAAAATCCCGAAAATATCACCGCCAATGTCGCCAAAGAATGCCCGATCGAACATGGGCAAGTCGAGGAGTTCCCGATCGGCTGCAGGCCTTACGGCAAAAGCACACGACGGGCCATGCGCCCGCGTCACATCCAGATGATGGCAATCTCTGGTGCTATAGGCACAGGCCTGTTCATCGGGTCGGGTCAAGCGCTCGCTCGTGCTGGGCCTGGTGGCTTGTTCCTGGGCTATTCCATCTATGCCGTACTCACATGGTCCACGTTCAACGCCATGGGTGAAATGGTTTCTTGGCTGCCTGTGGACGGCGCCTTTGTCGTCTATGCACATGCATACCTTGATGAAGCTTGGGCTTTTGCTATCGGGGTGCTGTATACTGTAAACAATGCACTGCTGGTCGCTAGTGAGATCTCGGCTGTTTGTTCTCTGATAGGATATTGGAATCAATCTATCAACAGCGGTGTGTAGAATCACACTACTTGAATTCTGGCGATTGAGGCTCACAGAACTGACATGAGGTTATAGGTGTTTGGGTGGCAATTATCACGTCCTCCATGCTGGTATTAAATGCTTCAGGTGCACGCATCTATGGTGAGGGGGAATTCTACTTCTCGATATTCAAGGTACTGCTGATCCTCGGTCTCATCGTCATGACTTGTGAGTAGTACCTTCTGCCTATCCATCACCATGTCCGTAATAACAAGCTGTAACACAGTCATTCTCATGGTTGGCGGTAACCCATCGCACTGGGCGTTTGGTTTCACTTTCTGGAACAAACCTGGTTCATTCGCTGAATACATCGTAAGCGGAACCACTGGTCGGTTTCTGGGTTTCTGGTCTGTTTTCGTTCAGGCTGCCTTTGCTTTCGGTGGACCCGACTTTGTCGCTCTGACAGCTGGCGAGGCACAAAGTCCGCGGCGTGTGATGCCGCGGGTGTTCAGTCGCGTCATCTACCGACTGGTCATCTTCTACGTTCTTGGTGTGCTCTGCGTAGGCATTCTCGTTCCTTACGATGATCCTGCACTCACTTCCGGAGCCAAGGGAGCTGGATCATCGCCTTTTGTCATTGGAGTCACTAGACTGGGCATCACTGGTTTGCCATCCTTGATCAATGCCATCCTTATAACATCGGCTTGGTCGTGTGGAATCGAAATCTTCTATGCCGCTTCTCGTTCTGCGTACGCGATGGCGATTGGCGGCTATGCTCCATCATTCTTGTTGACTACATGGCGTGGAGTCCCCATCTACTGTGTCCTCGGAGTCTGGCTTGTATCCCTTATCTCGTTCATGACCGCGTCCAACGGCGCACTGGTTGTCTTCAAATGGCTCACCAGTATCGTCGGCGCAGGCAATCTGGTCATTTACTTTGTGTTTCACATCATTTACATCCGCTTCCGCCGCGCACAAATGGCACAAGGTATCACCGATGAGCAACGCCCATGGTTCCGCCGCCACCAATACTACTATTCCTATGCTTCTGCATTCCTGTATGGTGTCATTGTGCTTACCAATGGTTTTGAAGTCTTCATCCATGGTGAATGGTCAATTTCCGATTTCATCTTTGCTTATTTTGCTCTTGCGCTTTTTGTTGTCGCGCTTGCTGGTTTCAAACTTGTCAAACATCCTAAGATGGCTCCTCTTGCGAAAGTCAACTTGATGGCTGGTCGCAGTCCTGAGGATTGGGAGGACGAATCAACAGAGCCTGAGCCTGTTACACGTGCCGGAAGATTCAATCGTTGGCTGTGGGGTTAGAACATTGTGTAAGCATCTAACTGATGACAATGTACAGCAAGGCATGCTTCACAACACCAGACTCGAGGTTCGCTGGACGATGACCGCGATACTGATCCCTTTTCTCATGTTATCTTCTCTCTTCGTCGTGATCGATGCTAGGAGGTCACTTGTTCTGTCATGCAATCTGAATGTAGAACTTCTGACGCAAGTCGATTCATTTCCATCGATAGGGGCTTTATATCGTTGTATTCGTGTTGTTCACATTTTCCGCGCCTTCATTTTCCCACCATTGACTTCACAGCTCGTGCAACTCTTCAACTTTCACAGACGTTCTTCATACGATGGCAGTGTGAAAACTATGCGAGTTTTCTCCGCCGCATCTTTCACTCTCCTCCATCCGTGTTCTGCATTTTCCGTACCTTCTTCCTACATCCCACTGCCGTCTCCGCCTCCTCCTCGTCGCGAAAATCTCTCCTGCATCTTTCCACCAACTACACAAGCACTTTCTCTCGACCTGCAACACTGCAAATAACCCACAACAATGCTCAAATCAATCTTGAAACCCTACTGGTCTTCCTCCTCCACTTCAAGCACCTCTGACCTTCTTGGCCAACGCACTCAAATCCTCGGTTCGCTCTTGTCTCCTCTAGGCGCCGAATCAAACAACTAACCTCACTCTGTGCACGCAGAAAACTATCGTTACTTGCAGCCAGAGCAGCAGGATGTCATGCTCATCACATCAAGCTATCAAGGCAGATATGCCGCCCACATCGTCCAACACCCAAAGGACGGCGGCAAGAGACTTCTAAGCAGCAAGTTTTGCATGAGTAGAAACAAGGCCATGGAGAATTTGCTGGAGGTCACCGAGGAAAGTGTTTACAAAAAACTGCATGGCTATGGAAACTTGAGGGTGCAGGAGGTGAGGAAGTGAGACAGTGTGGAAGTCATGAAGAAAGAAGTGAGGGGGCGGAGGGATGAGGGATGGAAAGGCAAGCGAGCGTTGGGTTTTGTAAGGCGATCGCTCGAATGCGCTTGGTGACTTCTAGGAAGCAGTGCAGCGAAATCAAGCTACTTGTCTTCGTATTCTACTCTTTGTGGTCTCTCACTAAAGCAAAGTGGGACAATGTGGGAATAATTTGAGGTTTCGGGTATTCTTTGACCATCCGAACACAACTCAATGATATTATAATACAGGAATATACCTGCAACCCATATCCAACTCTTCTCAAGAATCCCAGCAGAGCGAAGTTAGATTCACCTCCGAGTCATTCAAGGAGAATCTGAAAAAGCGATTATTTCGACGCCGCCAATTCCGTTCGCGCATCTGATCCATGGCCCAACTACGGGCCAGACTCTCAACCCATGCTGGTGTTGAACTTCAGCCGTGTTGGAGTGCGCCACCACTGAGTGGTATCCAAGGGGGCCCGTCGAGAATCCCATATCAGCAATCAAGATGCCAAATTTTGTTCTGATCCGATGTCCCAAAACGCACGTTGCGCTCGCGACGCCAGATCGAGTGTGTGCGCCAGGTCTTCCCTTTGACGTTCTTATCGCAGATGTCGAATTGGAAAGACGAGTACGTCTCATAGTCAAGGAAAGCGCACAGAGCATTTGGATGCCATGTAGGACCTTTGGCATTTGACTGATTTCCATTCAATCTTCGTTCGATCAGACATTGAGCCAGAGTCTTATCAGGCTCTTCTCTGGCCAGCGTCCAATACCACCAAGGTTTCGGGGAACTTTGCAGCACGCCACATCACATCTCCTCTCTTTCTTCCAAATATTGAGCATCAAGGCTCAATATTCAGTGGTTAAGCAAAAGTGGTCCCTACGAAAATTTGCAATGCAACATGGCAATCAGGACATGGTTACCAAGAAACATGATCGTCTGAAGACTCTGCTCATGGCCGAAACACACCCTTCCCTCACTTTCCTCAATCCCCCCATTTTCCTGAATTCCCTCGCTTTCCTCAAGATTGAAGGTAATGCCGGCAGCGCCTACATTTGTCAAGTGGAGGACGATAACTCGAGTTTCATCATATTATAGATGTGCGACTGGGGGGTCCCTCGCAGTGGGTTACTTGCTTTGTATCATATGGTCATCAGGAATGTAAGCTTCCACGCCCGGTAGCGAAAAAAATCCAGCCTTCCGCATTCGGAAGTCACAACTCAACTCTGCCTGGAGTGTAGCCTGGCATGAATTAACAAATCAATACTCTTCACTCTATCATTCCTTCTGAACACAAGTGATTCGTGCCTAACAACAAGTATCATAGAAAGTATGGCATATTGGTCCAGCACAAATTTCGACCAATACACGGAACACGATTCGTGGAATGTAAAGCCGCGATGGCAGGAACTCGCCGAGATCTCCTCATCTTTCTCTTTTGCTGCGAAAACGCCAACTCTAGATATCGAGAGTATGAGTTCTACTCCTGATCACGCCGATAGTGATCCTCAGTATCGAACAAGAAGAGGACTCCAGCTCCTTCGCGAAAACAATGCCACAGGACTAGGCGCCTCTCGGTCCCGTTTGCGGTCGCGACCTGGAAGACTGTCCACGAGGATGGTCAGGACACCTTCGAGGAGCAGACAACGCAGCAAGTCGGTTCTGGGTCGTGCGTACTCATACGCCATATCGAAGCAGAACACGTTTCTGATGCTGTTGGCTTTGGTGAATATTCTCCTGTCTTGGTTCGGGTATGGTGTCTTCTCTTACTCTGGACCATTTGTGCGGTCTATTGTGGGAAGGGTCTGGACGCCACAAAACGATTCTCTCGAGGCCCATATTAGGCATAACTTGTGTCGGATACCTCTGGTGCCTAAATTATTGCATTGTAGCGGGCCTACTGGGATAGAAAGGGTATCACGGAATCAATCCATTCAAACAGCTCTGCCAGGAATCGCAGTCGCTCTGTCGAAAAATCCCGAGGCTGTTGACGGAATACTGGATGCACTAGAGGAAATCAAGAAACACTTGAGTATCTTGCAACCAAACACATCTCCTTGGTGGATGCAAAACAATCACAAGAAAGAGATCTGCACTCATGCAGAAAACAACCGAGCTGGAGGATCAAGTCATAAAGTGGGATGCTTACAGAGATATCCTGCTTGATGGCATGAGTCGCCGTCTCAATGGTCTTGCTCTCACGGACTGGTGGAGAAGAAAGTTATCCCCTAGAAGACTGGTGTTTTCGACGTGGCATCGTGATATCAAGTCGAAAACCCAGATCCAGAAAGCTGTCTTGGAGATTCTCGAAGCTGTCGTGACAGTGCTGGATATCATGCGCCAGGAGCTTGAGGTCATGCAAGAGTCTGCAAGTGTGTTGTCTGAGAAGATGGATGTGTTTACGTATCATGCAGGAGAAAGAAATACTGGACAGATATCCTTGGTTGGGAGATTCGTATCATGGTCTTTACCTTTCGCCAAAACTCCAAAAACCAAACATCGCACCAAAACCGAAGAGTTAAATCTTCTCGACAAAGCCCAGAGTATTCATCCACAGCTTCAAGCCTTGCATGCATCGATAGAGAAAGCCCACCACTCGGCTTTGACTGCCAGCACACTGATCATCTCACCCACCGAATCATGGTTGAAATCATTGGGTCGGAAGGTTGGGAGATCCGAAAAGGCAGGGAATTATTTCAAAGATGTGATGCTTGGAATCTTAGACACATGCAATCTCTCATTGAAGCTGATAGAGCAGAAGATGGATCAGAGGGAGGACAGGAAGATGGTACGATGGGATGTTGTATTGGAGGCCGAACGCAACCTCCGACCGAAAAACTACTGGAAACCAGGTCGTTGACTAGACTTTGGATATGGGATAGGCATATCGGTGTTATAGATGATCTGTGTTTTATGAATATGAATTCTTTTGACTTTTCTTGCATCCACGAAGATACAAGACCTCATGATTTAGTATGTGATTTCTCCTATTATGTTCTTCTTTCTTTTCCTAGAGTCGTGTTCGTTGAATCCAGACACTGAGCGGAGGTCTAGCGAAGTCTTATCAGAGGTGTCATCTGTATTGTGTATCTTTGATGTCCCCATAGGAGATTAACACCAATTAAAGAAATTGCAAGACGCAAGTGGTCGATGATTTCTCATGTCTCACAACATTGCTTAGATCAGGTAATCAATCTCTGCTTGTTCTAGGTGGAGGAAAACTACTTGTTGGCAGTAGTTCCACTGATATGGGGGCTTCGTTTACCTCTCTTGGTATCAAGAATGATAGTATAACCTTGGCTTCCCTCTCCTTAGGTAAGCTGCTGTTGGCGTTGGTTGTTTGAGCTTCGGCAATCCTAAATGTCGCTACAAATGGGCTGTCGAAGAGGCCGAAGCTTTACCTTTCCTCCAACACTGCTACGCTTCCGATTTGAATTTCTTTGACACGGCCAACGTATATTCAAATCGCGAATCCGAGGTGATCCTGGGAAAGACCATCAAACAACACAATTAGAACCGCCATGCCATCTTCTTGCACCTGTTGGTTTCGGTCTCGAGGAATCGCTCTTCATGTCGGAGGAAGAGAAGAATGACAGGGGATATGTCAACCGATACGGCCTTCCTCGCAAACACATTGCTGGAAGCGTGGAAAATAGTCTGAAGAAATTGGATCTCGACTACACCGACCTGCTTCAGATCCATCGCTTCGACCCAGACTCCCCAGTCAAGGAAACAATGGAAGCTCTCCATGATATGGTGAAGTCTGGCAAGGTTCGCTACATTGGCGCTTCCTCCATGCGTGCTCACCAGCTGCTCGCATGCATGGCTGGACCGAGTTCATCTTTATGCAGAACCTCTACAATGCCATCTACAGAGAAGAAGAGCGCGGGATGTATCCTTCGTGCCAGGAGTTTGCCATGGGAGGTATACCTTGGAGTCCCGTAGCCATGGGTTTCCTGACTCGTCCTTGAGGGGCTTTCGGTGAGACCACGAGAGGCAAACCCCACGGCCAGGGTTCTCTATGGACAACCCATGACTGATGCCGACAAGAAGATCAATAAGAACATTGAGGAGATTGCAGAGACAGGAGGATTTTCCATGGCCGTGATTGCCATTGCATATGTGCAATCCAAGCCATTCATCAGTGTACCAATCCTGAGTCTGAACTCGATCAAGAGGGTTGATGCAGCGATCGAGGCTTGTGAGTTGAGGTCATCTGCTGAAGAAGTCAAGAGCATCGATGATTTGTATGTGCCTAGGAATGTCATCATCACCGGACAGTCATGATTCTGATTCTACGGTATGCCACACCTCACGCTCAATCGTGGAAGCGTGGTCAAATTCAAGTGATTGAGAAATCAATCATGTGTTAAAAAACTATACTAGTCCCAGTCTTTACCTGCATTTGTGTTTCGTTCTGGACAGCATGAGCTGGCGTATTGTTTGCAATGATGACTTTCATCGACACTGTGCAAAGATATATGCTACAAATAGACAATCATCTTCTTCTTTTTTCCAACTTTTCAAAGTGCTTGCGAGAACATTTGTACTTCCTTCTGTCCAGTCCGGGGTCGACAGGCGAAGCTTTGTGGAGAGGAGCGGCAGACCCGTGTGCCACCCACGGAGCGACGGCAATGACGACACCTGGGACTCTATCTCCTTCTTCCAAATAGGTACGCTTCGTGCATCTCCAGATCTGGTATTCAATCCATCTTGAGCAGAATGCTCTACGACCGAGAGATGCGTGCGTGTTCTAATTACGTTGAAGCTGCGTATCTGTCAACTTGCACTTGAATATTCGTCTTCGATATTGTATTCCTCCCAAAGTTTGACTCTACACATCGCTTGCCAGAGACTGTTCAAGTCGATTGCAGATTTGCTTTTGCTGACTTGACCCTTGAGGTTGACCTGACCACACACCACGCGGCTTGCGCGATCGAAAGATTCTGTAGATCATCACCAATTGCTGCTTCAAATACTCCACACATATCGCACGCGCCGCTGACGGCCTACACACCTAATCTCCGCATCTTTGTACTTTTTGGACACAACTCCGAACCTTGCCTGGCTCGTTAGACTGGAGAAGGCTGGCTCTCACTACGTCAAGGATCTTCAGTTCATGTTGTGGTTATTTATTACCTTGAGTTCTCGCGTCTCTGCGCTTGCGCTTTAGCCTGACGAAAACCAATAGACATATTGCAAACATGGCTTTTTCACACACCGGCTCCATTGGTGATCGATTGACTGGCAAAGCGCTGGAAATAGGCGTTTGTGCTACTGCGTCGGCCGGATTTCTACTTTTCGGATATGGTAAGTCTGCACAAATATTTTCTCTGGTCCCATCATCTCTAACCCTTCATAGACCAAGGTGTCATGAGTGGTATCATCACAGAACCTGGATTTCTAGCCGTGTTTCCAAAAATGAACAGCAATTACAAGAAAGGAGCTATTCAAGCCCTTGTTGTGGCCATCTACGAGATCGGATGTCTCCTGGGCTCTTTCTTCATCATTGGATATGGTGATAAGCTCGGTAGAAGACGCGCAGTCCTCGTGGGTGCCTTGATTATGCTTGTCGGAACAGCTATACAGGCTTCATCCACCACACTCGCCCAATTGATCGTAGGACGGTACTATATTTTCCCGCTAGCAATGACAACCCACAGTATGCTGAATTCATGACAGAATCGTTACTGGCGCTGGAAATGGCATGAATACATCTAGTATACCGATCTGGCAGGCAGAGATGGCACCCCCCAAAATTCGTGGTTTTCTCGTACTCTTCGAAGGCGCACTCATCACAGGCGGAGTAATGCTCAGTTATTGGATAAATTACGGCTTCTGGTTTTCAATGGCGCTTCCCTATCGCCTTCCAGTAAAGTGTTTTGCTCACGCGAATTAGAGGTCATGCTAACTGTACCCTCTTGCCAGGGCTTTCTTCGGCATCATACTTATCATTGGAATACTCGCGTTCCCGGAGTCACCTCGATGGCTGCTCAAGCACGGAAAGGAAAAGGAAGCTCTTCAAATCATGGCACGTCTCAGGCAGTCAGGTGTCGAGGATGAAGACTTGAAGAAGGAAGTCAATGAGATCAAGAAGATCAACGAGATCACAGCAGGCACGAAGCTTACCGTTAAAGAGTTTTTCTCGAACGGACCTGATATGAATCTGTGGCGTGCTTCCGTCGCTTGCGCATCTCAAGCCTTCCAGCAGATCGGTGGGATTAACCTGGTCACCTATTGTAAGCCAATAACAGTCTCTCAGCGATGATCGTGTCGCTAATCGCTGATCCTATAGATGCCACTGTGGTTTTCGAGAATTCTCTGGGTTTCAATCCGACGTTCGCCAGGCTCTTGACTGGTGTTCTGGGTACAGAATACTTCCTCGCTGCTTTGGTTGCTCTTTTCGTTGTGGACCGTCTCGGTAGACGCCGACTCATGATGTGGAACGCTGGAGGAATGGGTCTCGCCATGATGGTAGCCGGCATTGGCCTCTCCACAGGCACCAAAAGCGGTGCATACGCAGCGACCGTCATGATCTTCCTCTTCAACACTTTCTTCGCCATTGGTTGGCTTGGAATTACCTGGCTTTACCCAGCAGAAGTCACACCCATTCGTATCCGAGCCGAAGCCAACGGACTCTCGACATCAGCGAACTGGCTGTTCAATTACGCCGTTGTGCAGCTTTCGCCAATCATGATCAACTCAATTGCGTGGAAGACTTACTTTGTCTTCATGTGCTTCAATTTTGCTTTCATCCCTGTCGTCTACTATACCTTCGTTGAGACCAACGGATACAAACTCGAGGCGATGGATGAGATATTTCACACTGCTCATCAGAATGGTGAGAGCCCCGTCAAGGTTGAGAAGAGAGTCCGCAAAGGCAATACTGATGTATTGGGGGATTTGGAGAAGAGGTCGTCTGTAGGAAGCAACAGCGAAAAATTGGAGGATGAAAAGAAAGAGGACGCGAACGCAGGGTAGAACCTGTACCTCTCAGATCGCATGCAGCAATGCTTGATATTGACCTAGTCAGTCTTGCAAAACAATGCTACAGGCTTCGGAATCTGTCTCACCGACATCCCGAGACATACCTCTGTGCTTCGTATGCGACACAAACAGAGCAGAATGTCTCAGGTGACCTTTGTGATGTCTTGCTGCGATCAGCTTGGAGTCATGCTTTCGTTTCCATTGGGTCTTCCAATACAGAAAACAAAGTACAGCAAAACTGGCTTTAGAAGTATTGACGTGCGCACACATACTTATTTGCTAATCACAATATTCTCAATATAAGTTCCTTGATATACTAGGTATGATAGCTAGATTCAGTATAATATAAAGAGTATAGTAGGAAATAAGTTTTGTAAGATTAGCAGTAGAAATGAGAGAATTTTGAGCAAGTAGAATCGTATGACAAAGGAAACAGATTTTTCATCTGGAAGCAAGACATCTCTATGACGAGACGGTTCCATTTCCGCCGGAGATGATTGCCAACGGGTAACAAGCTTGGACGGGAGCTCCGGTAACGGTGTACTTGATGTTTGTGTTGTTCTGGAGAGAGTCCAAGCCGGACTGATCGTTGATGATGAAGATCCTGCTATCAGCGCCGTTGCTAAAGTCACACAAGACCAGACTATAAACATCTTGCTTGGTCGATACTGCAAAGTATACAGATGGGGTGTCGTTTGCATTGTCGTAGTCAATCGGCGACAAAGCGATAGCATCAGCGGTTTTGGGAACATCCGAACCCAAGCTGAGTCTGATTCGACTCACGTTGTATGTCGCCATTTCATCGGGGTAGTAGTGAAGGACGCGTTCCTCATCGTCACCGACGATGATACTCTGCGACTCTGCAAAGAGTCCAGCGTCACTCGGAGATCCAGGGACCAAGCTGCTTGGGTAAAGATTTCCATCGGTGCCTGGAACAACCTGGAAAGTGTTTTGAATATCAATCAGAGTGTTGAAAGTGATGCCGTCTTCGGATTGCTGATCGGCGGAGAGAGCAAGTGCGTCAGTAGTATCATCCTCAAATTCAGCACCATCGGCAGTGCTTGAGTCGTCGGAGACTACATCATCAGTCTCGTCGGCATTGTCTGTATCGTCGAATGTATCTTCTGTATCATCAGCCATGACTTCGTCAACATCATCAGAAGCAGGCATGGTGGAATTGTCACGACGGAAGAAGACAGATCGACGACGCTCATTTGCAGCAGTGGAGACCTCCGGTGTCGTTGTCGGATTAGAAATGGAGTCTTCTGTTGCTGTTGGCGTACTTGACTGATTGCTTGGGGTTTCAGCATCAGCCGTGGGCGCTGCTACTCCGGTAATTGTTGAAGCATCTCCAGTGGTTATTGAAGCGTCTCCAGTGGTGACTGAAGCATTATCGGTTGTCGCAGAAGCATTATCGGTTGTCACAGAAGCATCGTCTGTGGTCGCCGAAGCATTGTCTGTAGTCGCCGAAGCATTGTCTGTGGTCGCCGAAGCATTTTCAGTTGGCGTTGAGGCGTTGTCGGTCGTCGCTGAAGCATCGTTCGTAGTCGTCGAAGCATTATCAGTAGTCGCAGAAGCGTTATCAGTAGTTGCAGAAGTGTTGTCTGTGGTCGCAGAAGCGTTGTCTGTGGTCGCAGAAGCATTGTCAGAAGTGGCTGGCGTGCTTGGTCCGAAGCTAGGAATCATTAGCTGTGACCATCTCGTTTCGTGGGGATCGGATCACTTACGTCTTGCAGCCCTGCAAGAGAGGAGGGGAATCGTAGTGATTCAACGTGAAAGTCTTCAATCCCAGGAAGTCAAAGTTGACATCGTTTTGAACTTGTCAAAAGTCAGCGCTTGCACAAAGCCTTACACTTTTCGTACCACCTACGATTGGCGAAATACTCGATGCCATTGTTGCAAGTATCACTTGCCGGTGCAACATTTGCGGTGCTTGCGGCGACTGTCAGATTGCCGTAGAGACTGGGCTGTTCGATGAGCGAGATGGCTCTCTTCAGGCTGATGGCGGGGATCTCGAAGCCACAGTTGATTGCAATGGGCAAAGCCAATTTGACAGAAGCAGCGACTTTGCCGCTAGCCTCGAATCGCTTTTCGAACGTGGGAGTAAAGCCAGTGACGCCAGATTTGCTCGCTCCATCTTGGTTAAACAAATCAAGAGTTGCTTGGAAGCTGGGAATGGTCATGACAACACCAACGAGTGCTTCTCCTTCGGCAGAAACCTCGACAGTGCTGACAGCGTCAACGCTAAGGTACACACCAGCAGAGAAGACACCCTTGACCGCAACACCAACTTCGGGAAGAGGTGCTCTGATCAAAGCCTTGGTCTTGGTATCCGCATACTGAGCGTGAGCAACCAGACCGAGGTTGACTCCGGCTTCGAGATTAGCGTTGAGATTAGCAGTAAGTCCATGGAGGCCATCGAGGACGTTGAACTTTGCCTGCCCGGCCATGGCAACATGCCCTTTAACGCCACAGTCAACACAGTAAATGGTCGCGTCTGCGCTGGCATTTCCTGACGCTGAGGTCTTGCTCTTTGAGTAGATCTCTGCCGCCTTGCCCCAGGGTGAGTCAGCGGTCGCGTCAGGGCCAAAGTTGAAGTCCTTAGAGCCACTGATTGAAGGATCGAGTTCAGTCTGCTTTGCAATGAAGTCTCCAACAACTGGAATGTGGCGGATTCCTGTGGCGACAAGACGAATGGGGGCAGTGGTGACATGCACAACAACCTTGGTTACCTTTACTAGAGTCTGTGAGGAGTCAGCATCTCGGTGCGTGTGTCATCATCTAGTTGCTTACATGTACGATGGCTTTGAAAAGATTGAACCTACGCTTCTCGAGCATCACGGAGCGCTTAGACAACTGCGCACTATCCTCAGCATCGGTAAGATCAGTTGAGTCCACTGAAGCATCAGGCAGGAAGTCTGCGAGGCTTGACCCATCATCCGATACAGAGCTGAAGCCAAGATAACCAATAGCGTCGTCAAGCTCGGCGTCAAAGTTAGAATCACCACAGTTTGCAGCGGGGAGGCCATCAATCGTGAATGAGGGTGCATTACCACAAGCTGACCCGCCAGTAGTGCCTGTGGTTGTGTTGTTCGCTGCAGAGGATGATGTCGACCCCGAGTACGGTAAGCTTGAGTTGTTGTTTGATAAATCTTGCGAGGATCCAGAGAATGAGGAACTGGTGCCGTCGTTCGACGAACCGGAGGAAGATCTAGAACTGGCAGAACCAGAGCCGTTGCCGGAAGTGATGTTCTGGGCAGAGTTGCTTGCAGGATAGTATGTACCCCATTGCAAGTCAACCTCGTGCAGAGCGCTTTCAACTGCAAGTTCAGTTTCAACCTTGGCAAGGATAGACAGAGAGTCTGCCAAAGTCTCCAGTGCATCAACCAGCCAGAAAGTTCGTTGCTGATCGGATGAACCGTGACATCCGTCCGTGTAGGTGACAAGAACGAAACCAGAAGAAGAGGCGGACCATGTGCTTGACGCAAAATTGAAAGCTTCAGAAGATGCGAAAGTGACCATGATTCCATCGTTGGAGCAGGAAGTATTTGCCACAAACGATGAGTGATCTAAGACAACAGACTCGTACATCATTGTCGTCGAAAGAGAAGCATAGAGGTGCTGGATAGAAGGATCAGAAACACCACCAGAAGTGTAATAGAGATTGGAACTGTTCGAAGGTGCCAAATTGTGGATGTCATCCACGGGATAGTCCCAGTGAACTGCTGGTAGAAGAGTGGATGCGCCATAGGATGCAGATAGGGTTGATGATGCTGCCAGGGCAAAAGGAGCTTGCGCATTGACATTTGAGCTAACAGAGGATGTATCGGTAACAGTGGAGCCAGGAGCACAGGCAGGGACTGTCGTGGTGATGACCACTGTCTGCAAGCCGACAGGTGACGAGTCGGCAGCAATGGTCTCGGCGATTAACGTTGTGGTTGAGCTTGGCTGCTGCGCGACGGTAACGAAAGAAGGGTTGCTTGCAACTTCGATAGACGAACTGCTGCCGGAAACGCTTTCCAGATCGATAACATCAACAAGGCTCACAGGCTCAAGACTGGAAGCTGCATTCGGGGCGATGACCATGGTAGTCGTGTGGTTGGTATAAGCACCAGGGGATGTCGAATTGAAGTTCACTTCTTTGGCGGAAACGCAGGCAGTCAAGCCTAGCGCGAGACTGCCTAACATTGAACGAGCTCCGACCATTATGAACAACAGGAACAATAAAAATGAGCGGACGCTTCAAGAATGAAGCAATATCGAGAAAGGAAGTCACTTTGATGTTTGAGAACATGGTACATACCCTCGCCATACTTATAAATAAATCCGTTCTATGATTGCTGAGTGCTTGGAGTCAGGTGCTGCTTCAGCTGGTCTGCTTGATATGATCCAGATGTCTTTCGCCGGACCGTTCTCGAACTGATCATAGCTGGAGAACGCCATGTAATTTCACAGATGTGTTCCAACAAGATGTGAGGCTCAAGCTGGAAACGGTGACAGGGCTCAGCTCATCCGCGAAACGAAGAACTAATGGCAATGAACAAAGGTAACAGAGACCTTCTATGAGGAAGCCAGGCCCGGAAGGTGCAGCTGAGGAGTCGGATCATTCAGTCTCCGAGTCCGAACGCGCGCACTAGCCTGCAAGGAGTTGTCAGTGATTTCCACAGATCTGACCGTGCAAAACCTTCTGCCAAGCTATCCCCCAAGCGGAGCCGCGGGGTCAAGCCTCGCCAAGCCACGGGACGTGCTAGGAGTTAAGCTTCGAGAATGTGGCAGTTCGGTGTCCTCAGGTGCAGCTGCTCCACCCTTGCTTTCTTCCAGAGTTCGTATGCCAAATAAAACTTGAAGACCAAATCGGATTGGATGTGAAGCTCGCCAAATTCGCCTCTCTGCAGAGCCTTACCATCTTCGGAGACCAGGCGGATTCGGGACGCGGCAGTCACACGACCTTGAGGTGAGATATCAGAGAAGAAATGGATGGACTCGATACCATCCCAGTAAGGCCAAGTGAAACAGCCAGATGCCTCACTCATGCCCCAAGCAGTCATAAACCCTGCTCTTGGAAAGAGTTGTCTGGATTCTTCGATCAGTAAGGATGTCACTATATCTCCGCCAGGCATTATAAGTCTTACTGAGCTCTTGTCTCTAAACTCGAACCCAGGCGTTGCAACGACCGCGTGTAGCTGAGCAGGCAGATGAACGAGTTCGGACGTTCCTTCCTCCTCCATAGCATCGAGAAATCTGACGGGATCGAAAGTGCGGCCTGTCAGGACCACAGTAGCTCCATCATACCAAGCTTTGAGTGCACATCCAGGTGCAATGACTCGAAAGTTGGTAGTCTGCAAAGCTCTCTTGGCTCACGTGTTGCCAGGAGGGCTCCAAATCTGCTGTGAGACGACGCTTTGGATCCAGCCGCGAATGTCTCTTATACAGCCCTTAGGGATGCCGCTCGTGTAGACAATTAAAGCGTCACGATCCGTATCATCGTGTCGCGCATCTTTGATTCTTGCCGAAGCCACTTGGTCTGTCACTGGTGAACACAAGTCTGCAAAAGGTAGCCAAGAGCCGGCGTTCGAAGATATAGATCTGTCGCTCAGCAACAGTTTGACCCTGTCCTGAAGATCAAGAGGTTCGAGCGCTTGCTCCGCGGCAGACACTCCTTCAGTATTTTCGACTACGATGACGGAAGGCTGCAGATCGATATTCTTGCGCCTAAGCTCATCATGGCGAGGCTTGTTGAGCATATTGGCGTCTAAGCAAGCAATGGCGTTCTTGGAAATGATGTATGCTGAAAGTAACAGAAGCCATACCACGGAATTTGGTATCAAAGCGATGATTCTTGAGCCTGGGCGCGAAATATTCTGAGACAGCCTCTTAGTCAGGAAGATAGAAACGCTGTTGAATTGGCGATGAGTCCATCATAAACAGCCGGTTTTCGTCTCCGCGGTGTTAGACGATTGTTGCTACATGCGCACCACTTCTGACAGATGATCATCCGACTGTTCTCGAGACACGACAGCAAGACTGTCTATATCCCGGAACAAGCCACTTTCGATACATGAAAATAAAGAATCATGTGAAGACGACAGGGGTCGCCCGCACACGTCTGCCTTGCGTACCATGTGCGATCATGACAAGCCAATGTTATCGTTTCTGCCGAGCGTGCACAGAGAGTAAAACCATCGAAAAAGCTCTGCAAGGAGCATGAAGAATGAGCGAAGCGTTTTGTGCCCTGGGGTGTCAGCCTGAAAAGCATCGTGTTCACGACACTATCATACTGGCAGTTGAAGTAGGTCTGACACAAAATATCATTTGCATCTAAGCCCGCTGCTCAATCCTTTCCATCTCCTCAGCTGCCTCTCTTGCAAGACCTCGACAGTGGTCGTCAATGTCCATCTGTTCCGCTAATGCTGCAAACCTCTGTTTGGCCTGCGACCATATCTGAGGGGACACTCCGTCCCTACTCGCGACTTGGCTCTCCTCGACGGTTTTCTCCTTGAAGCAGAGATCATACAGCACTTCTCCGCTGATCAGGATCCACACCGCTGCAGGAGGAATGTACATCTTCCACTCATCGGCCATCTCTCTGGTTTCATCGAAAGGCTGCAATATGTTATCAAAGGCCCTGTCCGCATAGAACAGACTGCTGGACTTTTCTCTTTGCATCCACGTCGCGGCGAAGGTGTGAGAATTGAGATGGCCAGGGGCTTGGGCATGCCATTCCGCATATGTTGAGCCTTCGGTTTGCAGGTCTAGATCTGTGAATCTTGTTAGACGACAATTCTGAGGACAGGGTATTGAAAACCATTTACCAAGGCCATGTTCGAAGAAAATCCAGCCAAAATCATGTAGCTCACGAAAGATTACTCTTCCACCATGTGTCACCACATACCCAGCCTTGTTAACCACATCTGGCAATTGCTTGATCGCAACAATCAGGTCAACCAATTGCTGAGTGTGAGAAGCACCGAACCATCTTGACGCATCGGCGAAGACGCCCCAGACAAAACTTACGCTAGTTCGGTGGCCAGAAACCAAGGAGTTGAGATAGATATCGTTGATCTTCTTAGAGGTGGCAAAACCTGAGGCTTCATGATTCAGCAGTGACTCCAGAGCTGCGATGACCAGATGATCCTCTTTTTTCTCAACAGGATCTTTCGTCCACTTTTCGATTGATTCGTGTCTGGCCTCAACCCAAGAAGACACAGTGGTGTACATGGTTGAAGACGATGATTGTCCGGTCCTCGGATACCTCGAGTAATGGCCTAGTTGACGTTTCGAGGCTTCAAAATGGAAATTACGACGATGAGAATCAGACTAGAAGTTTTGAAAATTTCCGAGGTCAGTTCGTGGTTTTGTTCCCACGTGAAAAGGGGATGGCGTGCGGTGAACGTTTTGGGAAGGATTGAGTCACGAGAGGGACGATATCTTGGCTATTGATCCTACCTGAATCCTAGACATACTCAGAACGGACATCAGTCTGTTATTTTGCGATCAGTTATGCTTTTGTACCTGCCTATGCATGGGCGGTGTACTCGACTGAGAGGCCATAGTTGGAAGGGTCGATACGGTGATATCGAGCGTAGAGCACGGAGTCTCAGATCGGCGAAACTTCTATCCCGAGCGGCCAAAAGTGGTGTCATGGTGCTCCTCGTTTGACCACCAACAATGCTGTAGTCTTGCCTCCGGGAATAGGTCTGCAAGAAACTCGTTTTCTAGATGTATCGTCGGCGGGGTTTGGTATAGGTAAGCGATGAAAGAAGTTGTATGATTAAAAGTTATGGATATTCAAAAGCCGTCAACTCGGCACCATCATTATGCAATATGTGCTCCCCATTTGATACCGTTCTCGGTCTTGTCCTCATCTTTTCCAGGCCACATGATTTCTCCCTTCCACACAGCTCTGATGTTGGCGATTGCGCAGACAATCCACATGATAACCAGTCCAACAGTCAAGGCACTACATACACCGTTGATGCCCGCACTTTCCAGAACAGCTCCGGTCTGGATTGAAGCAAGTGTAAGACCAGCATTAGGGAATACAAAGGCCCACCAGTTCAGAGTAAATGACATCTCCTTGACGCCGGCAAGAACCGAGACTAACGAGACGCAGAAGAACCAGAAGGAGAAGAGGATCACAAAGAATCCTGCGAGAATGCCAATAACTTTGATCACATCTCCTATTGGAAGTGTAGTGATGCCAAACAATTCAGTGTCGCCGAATACTTTGGGAGCTTGCCGACCAAGCGAGATGAGGGCATGCGCAGTGTAACCAGCTGGTCCTACACTGACAAACATGCCAGGTCTAGTGGGCGGGTCTGGTAATGCGCTGACCATCAATCTCTGTGTGTACATGGCGTACATCATAAGAGCAACACACCATCCAGCACCTTGAAGCATGATAGCACCGAACCAAATTTTGACAGCGGCGTCGTGTGGTTGATACGGAACCAGAGTTTGAGCTAGAGGGCCAACCACAAGCAGAGGATAGATTGGAAAGATCCAAGCAGGCATCGCATTATTGACCTTGAGACGCTCCAGCTGGAATAACACGTAGTATTGTAAAACGCCGACAATAATCACCGCAGCGCAATACATCCAGAATAGAATCTCAAGAGCCTTGATGAGCCAGTGACCTACGCTCGGTGCGCCGAAAAGTTGCATACAGGTGAGAAGAAGAGCAACCGTCACCCAGTAACTCCCAACAAAGAGCGACTCAACCGGATGATGCAAAGAAGCAAGGAATCTGTCGGGTACCAAGACAAATCGTGTAGCGATGAGAGCATTGAACGCGATGAACAGAACCAGAGCCAGAATGAAGAAGATTTTACCAATGGTGTCTAGGCCGTGGAATCTATTCGGCGTATTGCCTATGACCACCGCGACAGCTGCCGTGGACATTGTGCATGCGAACCAAGGCCAGGTGAAGTGAGCGATGCGATCTCGCCATGTGACTATCTCTGGCGAATAGCCGTCGGAATCATTGCGAATGTGAGCCAATTCTGGGTCGTCGCACTCTCTATAGCCATTGCGCCTGTGATTGGATGTTGCCGTCACTGCCGATTCTGTGTCGGACATTGCAGACGAGCGCTCTGTCGTGATGGAAGTTGTGATAGGTGGGAGGAATGGATGTTTCCTGGATTATGATCGCGAGGCCATAGGATGGAAGGTCAAGGGAGGACTCGTCATGCCTCTTGTCCGATCCGTTTCGGAGAGTCAAGACTCAAGGTCGCTCTTGCCAAACATGGTTTTTCCCTTGACAACTTGGCTGGTCCGAAACTTTGCCAGACGTCATTCCAGATTTGACCGTTGAGTTCCAAGGCATCGATCTGATGCCGCATACACGTATTTCTCGCGTGACAGCAACAACATGTTCTCCATTGGAAAACTCTTTTTTCTTATCGAAATCGCTCGTGCCAGTCCTGCCAATCAGAATCTTTGAGCACGTCTTGGAAGGGTGCAAGAGTGACACCTATCGATCCAGTTGTTGATCTACGCATCGTGTTGCCAAGACCGTCGGGCTAGGGTCAGAAGGAAATTACGCGAAGCACCGAGGGACAACCGGATGCTAACGGCACACAGAGCAAGAACGAGTTGCAGCGACACATCTTGGAGACTGCAATGCTGTTGTTTGTCAGTCTGAAATAATAAGCATGAATGCTGCTGTCTGCCAGTCTGCCATAGAGGGGGCATTACGATGGCTAGATACGTCTGGTTAGTCTGACAGACAAATGCTCAGCCTTGGCTTGTCGATATCGTCCTCAAGCGACCTTGATTGTGGTCGCGTCATGACACAGGTCCTGGTTACGTGTCGCGAATCATGAAAAGTCTCCAGATAGTCGCACCAGGTACAGAAATTACGCGACCACCAAAGCCTGGTTTGGCCCTCGAATGGGGTCGAAGAAGAAGAAAATGGTTCTTCGTGTATGAGAAAAATAGAGGAGTGTCGGCACTATTGTGGCTGTGTTCGGCATCCACTGCTGTCAACTCCATTGACTCCACTGACCAACATCCCTCGGAATGACGTTGACTTCCTTCAGCATGTTACTACCAAGCGGCATGGAAGTGCCTGATTGGACTCAAAGAGTGATTCAGAAGACCAAGAACTACAAATAACAGTAGACTGCCGGGGCGCAGCTCGACTTGTTGAGATCAATAGGTCTGCCTGGTTGTCAGAATCAACCTCAGCGGACGTATGATATCGCCATAAAGCCTGGCATTGCATGCTCGAGATCAACTACCACGCCTCGATGCCCAGCGCCTTGTTATATTCCATCCAAGAGAATGCTCAGACCGGTAAATAGTCGGGCTCATTCGCCGCAAACACGAGAAGTCATTGTCAATCGATCAATTGCAGCACACAACAGCCAGCTGAACGCCTAGACCGCATGCTCATTTGCAACACACCTTCTTACCTTCCGCGTCGCTCAGACTTTCACGTTCAGACGCTGCTGTGCCTTGAACGGATCCCTCCTGAGCAGCGAACCCTTGGCAAAGCCATCGAGTCGCTGTCAAGAACAATGAACCTTTCCACAGCTACTTGGCTGTTCTCCTGTACGCGATACTTCTCACCTCAACTGACAGTTGTGGAGACGCCTCGATCATCAGCAGTGATGAGGTGATTTGACTTGGCAAGGCAAGAGTCCTAGTACAAAGAAATCTTGTTCCAGCTGAAGTCAGATCTTAAACAGCATCGGTTTCTGTATTGAATATCGTCGCTCTCCAGCAACATGACAGACACGGAAACCCCTTCGCCGGACCATTACCCTGTGCCGAGGGATGATGAGGAAGGCCTGACTATTCAACGAGATTGGACAGCAGAAGAGGAGAAGAAGGCCAAATGGAAGTCAGTCCGTCTTGGATCATTTCTCCTCGACACTTTCGTACTTATGCGGTTGCAGGCTTGATCTCATCGTCATACCAATCCTCACCCTTGGCTTCTTCTGTCTTCGTAAGACAACATCCACTGTTTCCTCCTCCTCGAGAGACTCGAGCTGATCCTTGACCCCAGAGCTCGACCGATACCGACAATTTCATGAAGGATATTGGCATAACTCAAGATCAGTTTAACGTTTGCCAGCAGGTTTTATCACTTGGCATCGTCCTATTCGAGATCCCTTCCAACATGATTCTGTACCGGGCCGACCCTGGAAGAAAGTCGACGATATGGCTCTTTTCCTTCGGCCTCGCCAGTACTTTCCGGGCCTTTCAGAACAACTATGCATCCTTTATTACGACTCGTTTCCTCCTTGGCCTGACCGAGTCTGGCTTCTTTCCTGGCGGTCTATGGACCATATCTACCTGGTATACGAGAAAAAAGACGGCCAAAAGAAAAGAGTCATGATATTCTACTTTGGCAACCAGTTTGGTCAGGCTTCGGCCAAGCTTTTCGCATATGGTGTACTCCACATGCGCGGTGTAGCTGGTAGGTCTGGATGGTTTTGGCTATTCGTCCCCATGGATGGCTTTACCTGTTTCTGCGGTTTTATCTTTGACTTCTTCCTCCCCGACTCGTTCCGCAATCCCTGCTCGGCATTTTTGCCGAAACGTGCGCTATTTACAGCCAGGGAGATTCACGTCCTGAGAAGTCGTGTCTTGCTCGACGACCCAGCAAAGGGCGAGAAGAAAAAGAGAATTGGTCTGACAGCTTTCAAGAAAGCGTTCAGTAATTGGCGCATATGGGTGCAATTCTTCATCACCTTAACCAACAATGGCCCTTAACGTGCTTTTGATATTTGTGCACCTTCAGTCGTCAATGGCTTCGGCTTTGGAGGTTTGTCTGCCAATGCTCTAGCAGCAGTCGGTCTGTTCTGGCAGATACCTGTCTCTTACACCTTTAGCTACGTCTCTGATCATTTGTAAGTCTATTCTACCAGACTATTGCGAAACTGCATGCTGATAATACTCCAGGTCACGCCGCGGTGAAACAGTTATTGCAGGTCTGAGTATGCATTTACTTGGCTACATCTCCAATCGCATTTTCACCGAAATTCACAATCGTGGTGCTCGCTATGCTGGCGTGGTCTGGACGCAACCCTTTGGAACCTTTTCTCATCCCCTCAACATCACCTTAATGTCACTCACCTGCACCGACTCCGAGGAAAGAGCTCTAGCGATGGCCATGGTGATTATGGGAGCCAACATCGCTGATATCTATGGCGCACAGATCTTCAGAGCAGATGACCGTCCCAGATGCCGAAGAGCATTTAACGTCAATATCGCTGTACTTGCTTCAGTGCGTTGCTTGCGGTGCTGAGGTTCTTGGATGAAAAGTTCAGGAGAAAGAAGGTCAAGGATACACTGCCGGAGTCAAGAAGTGAGTCGGAAAGGTACGGTGATGGTGTCAACGAGGCAACTTTACCCGCCAGTGAAAACCCACAGTCGGTCGCTTTGGGTGGACTAACAACTTCGTTTTCACCAGCGGATCCTTGATGGGAAGAGTGATGGTCGCTATCTTTGATTAGTACAACACGGTTGACAAGTTGATTCCCGGCAGTGGGTGGAACTGGTTTTGATAGAATGCTTTTTAGGGTCGTGTTGTTCCATGATTTATTTCGTCATCCTTGCGTTTCTTGATCTGATGCCATTTCTTGTCACCAGATAAGGTGGTCGACATGGCGAGAGCGAGGGGACTTTGAGCTTGCATTTTCGCTTCTCGGAAAACAATTTGCGCAGCACGACTCTGTGACTTGCAACATTCAAAGCACATCACAAGATTTAATCTGCACCTCTTCAAAGCCTTTCCTCAATTCATACATCATCATGACCACTGTCTGGCGAGATACAACCAGATTGGCCGGCGAGACGATGGTTGTGCGTACGACCCTGCCAAAGCTGCGCGAGCTATGCATAAAGTGGCTATACTGCGGAGCATGAGCGTGCACAAAAGTCGGCCGAAGAAATCCACGACAAGACAAACTCGGCCGTGTTTGAGCGAGGAGCCGCAGGAGAATATTTCAAGTTCGAGGTCGGTCTCTCTCTTCTCTTCTTTCTCCTTTTCTGCCACAGGATATGGAATATGCGTGGATGAGAATGGTTGTATTGTTTCTAGGGCTTTCACAACCCGAACAAGCAGATGCAAGCACCAACGCGTCATGATCATGACCACACGCATCTCACTCAAAGACAACGAACCACACAAGGAATGCACAAATCACCCTCGAAGGACCCTATGCAACCACTTTTTCGGGATCACGACCGCCCGAGCAGCTCATACTGGTTTTGATGAATTTTGTGCGCATCTCCCTAGTAATTCCGGCTGAGCTTTCTTTTTTTCCGCGGCGAAGCGCGGTCATTGTGCGAGGCACGTCGCCAGATATTACCATCCAGCGATTCTGGTCGTAGACTTATCGGATCGAGCCCGTGAAAGGACAAGGCACGGACGACCACTTGGAGTACGAGAAACGAGTGATTAGTGATACTGCTGGTTCATGGTCACCGGTCACAGTTTACAAGCCCATTTGCGCCAGAATTGTCCGAGCGTGTTATGGAAAGATTGCTGGATCATCCTTGGCACTCTGCTTGCTCTAGACTTCTCAGGATACAGCTGCATTCAAGCAGACTCATTGTCATCGAGTAAGTTTGAGATGTACTGTAGGACGTCCAGCTTGCGTAAGGATTTGCAAGTATATCCGATGGGAGCAGTATCCGCGGCTCTAAAAAATCCTTTGCGCATCCACTGCGGGCCGTTGGCCACGTTTCGCTATTCACAAACTGGTGCTGTCACCCGGTCAAGCTGTCACGAATCACGAAGATCAAGGAGCAGCACTCCGTTCTAGTCCACATCAAAGACAGGCCAGGGAAAAATAGCTTGTCGCAAAGTCGAAGGAACCGCTCACCAGAATCGAAAGTTGCTTCTCAGCCACATCACGCCAGCCGCTGACAAGCTCATCCGGATTGAACCGCCGTAACCAATAGGATAGCTGCCGAAGCCGATCAAGTGCCCGCAACCTTCCCTGTGGAGTGGATTTGTGGGGTATTAGTTGCGGAGAGAGACAGCTGCAGTCTTTCGCCCAAGATGGTCCTTCAAAGACATCTTTTTTGGATGCCCAACTCCCATGAGAAGACTCGAGCATCCCGGTACATTCTACTCGATGATCGCTTCATTTATCGACACAGGAGCTCATCTGCCCTCGGAACAACGGAGAGCACCGACGGGAGCGGCAGACCCGAATAGGTAAGGTACCACTGAGGGTCCTCATTTAGGCTGACCAAGCGACAAAGTATATCTTATCACCTGCAAATCATGGACCCAAGGGGCCCGCCAAGCAAAAAAGACCGAGCCCCGAATCAAGCACGGTGGCAGCACCTGTTTGGCGATTTTTTGACCTTTGATCAACAGCCTTCCCGGCCACTTGGGTCTTGTTCGCATCCGCTCTTGTTTGCTTGCAAGACCCTTCTGCCTTGCAGCGTTCGCCTTCAACAATGGACGAACAGAGCATCAGGTCATCGCAGCGCGTATCTCGGTCGTGCATCGAGTGCAGCCGAAGGAAGATCAAGTGCGACAAGAAGATCCCGTGCAAGCCATGTGTGCGCCGGAATCTTGCTCACGAGTGCCAGCGGCCCATCACCCGCGTCAGGGGCATGCTTACAGTGTACGTCCAGGCTTCAACACCGCGTCGTGGAACTGTCCATGTGAACGTCAACTGATTATGTCAGGGCGAGCACTGTCGACCGCTTGTCGGCGGACAGCGAAGACAATTCCGTCGACCAACTACTCAAGGAACGATGCGCTTTGCAAGCACAAATCGCAGAGCTCGAAACAGCCTTAGCTCTCTCTAAACCGTGCGGACACGCTCATGGCGGCAAACCCGAACTACACCGCCCGGGTCAGACGCCCGTTCCCGGCTTTGAAGAACTTGTACCTGCGCTCGAGCAGTTCGATCTCCAAGTGTCGCACGACTCGGATCCCATCACCATGTCGGAGAAAGACATGGCCGACCGTCTGTACGAACCCTCGACTGACCCCGTTTTCCTCCTGCTGCCATCTAGAGAAATCAGCGAGCAGCTAGTGACGTTTTCTTTGCGCACTCTGGGTTGGCTGCATGGTGCTGTCAACGCGCCCGAGTTTGTCACGGAACATGAAGAGTTTTGGAACAAGATACACAGCGGCGTTGCCCTCGATGTTAAAGACCGACCATGGCTGGCGTTATACTTTGCCCTCCTGGCAACAGGTCTACTCTATCTCGACCCAGAGGAAGTGCCTGCCATATCCGATCTGCCACAGCTGAATCTTCATCAGTATCAGCAGCACGACGAGCTGAGGTATGCTGTTCATACGTCGCGTCTCTGGTACGAAGTTGCGCTCAAGGAGGTTGAACGTTATGGCTGCTCTGGATCGCCCTCTCTGCGGATTATACAAGCCTTGTCGGTACTTACACTTTGCCACTCCAACTATGGCGAACCTCAGCGAGAATGGTTGTTCACTGGATGGGCTGCCAGCATCGCGCGTTGTCTTGACATGCATCGTCTAGGCAGTGAGGTTGCACACTCGCGAAACGTGAGCGCCAGACCCGAGTGGTCATCCTTCGAGAAGCGCGAGCTCGGTCGTCGCGTGTGGTGGACCTATGTCATCCGAGACTGGTATGTCAAACCATTCAAATTATGCTGAAATACACGCCTTGAGCTAACCTGATCACCTCTAGGCTAGGCAGTTGGTCTCGCCCACCATCCATCACACCGGCTAGTTTTTGCTGCAAGTTCTCGACTGAAAACGATGCCAATCACGATGCGATCCTCGAAACCCCTACACACACTTCAAGCCCATCGCCTCTGGTCTATCAGTCCGTCATGTGTCGCTTATCCTACATCTTTTACATCTACATAAAAGTTAACACTCACCAAAATGCTTCCAAGTTCATCAAAGCACTGGAGGAAATCGAGATTGTCAAGCGGAATCTACCCTTGCACCTGTCCACAAAATTCCCTGCGAACATCGATGATGAGGAGTGGGAGGCTACACATCCTTGGATCACGTTCCAGCGTTATCTCATTAACCACAGTATAGATTTTATGATGCTTAGCATTGCACGCACTCTGGCAATGGGCAACATTGGCAGCGAATCGACTCGATATCGCGATGCAGCCATGTCAGCAGCCACCAATATCATTCATAGCTACTTGGCTCCAGTCGCCCGGGTATATAAGCTCGTGTGGACAGTTTCCGCTTCGACTGTCGCCGCTGCCGTCTACACCTCCCTGGATATTCTGATGAATTCACAAGATTACACACCTCAGAAGCGACAGGAGCACATCGCGATACTGAAGCAAGTCATTCAAGAATTAGGCAAATACTCTCACGTCGCGATTCATGCCGCGAAGGGTTCGGCTACAATTCAGAAGCTCATCTCTCGCCTGGAGCAAGACTTTTCCATGTCTCATCTTTCGGTCCACGACATTCTTCGCCATCTCACGACTCAAGAGATGCCGTCAACCTCTGCTGGAGGAGTCGCAAATGGATACGTACTGCCAGCTCAAAGTATGCCGGTTCCTGTCGACGGTTGGAATGAGATGATGGTCGGACATGACATGAACATCCCGCATATGGATCAAGGACATATTGATGGCTTGCTGGCTCCGTCAGATACGTGGAACAGCTTCATGGAGTTCCCCACATTCCAGGGGCAATCCCAACACCAACACCACCAACAACACTATGCAGGGTGAATGAATTCCACCACACATGTCTTAAGCATTTGCTATTTGGAGCCTGGCTTCAGCTGCCTTGTTGCATCATTGTCCACCGGTCTAAGGTGGTTACTCAGTTGCAGGATCTCCTCCAACGTTTGTCAGTGAGCACAGCTTGCATATACGACCTTTTGACCATGCTCGGCAACCAAAACACGTGCAAAAGATACGGCCACGCGATTTTTGCCATCAGCTCGATATACTGGCGTTGTCCTCGTTGTCGTCGTCGAACAACCTGAAGCGCCGTTCAAGAAGACAACATCAGACTGGCTTGAGAATTTCGCTCTGGCTAGTGACCAATGGCGCAGCAGTGGCTGCATGATCGTTCGATACCGGAAACTTATCGTTCCGCAAGTCAACAGCTGCACAACAACAATACCATTAGGTCGTCAAAATCTACATAATCAGAATCCTGTGCAATTCTTAAGAATCAGCAGCGGTCAACAACTGTCGCTACAAATGATTCGAATTGGTCATGCCATGAGACCACACTTCAGCCACCTCGTGAGCGACTGTTCAGATCTTTCGGACAATCAGACATCTTCTGACCAAAGATTCAGTTTCAGCATCTTGAGCAATGCCCAGGCTCAATCTTGGAATGTTGCAACACTCATCTCAAGTTGTCTTTCGATGTCTCATGCTGAGGGTCACTGCTCGTCTTGCAGTCGGCTGGAGACTGCACGCGGTAAATAGCTTAACTAACCTCATGATTCGATCAAACGAATTTCCAACGAACACACCTTGCAAACACAGACAAGTTGTTACTTCATATGTGACTGAGAATCAATCTTCTTGCTTCGGGCTTTGCAAGTTCGCAAGCTTTGAAATGATGTTTCAAGCTTCATCAACAGATGCTGCCCAGTTCAACATATCAGGGCTGGCGGAGCGCAGTCCGTGCCCACCAAGGTCCCGCGGCAGGCCTCGGTGCGGTCGAGAGCGGTTGAGTTCCCTTCCCCCGTAACGACCTACTCCGCGAAGTTTCTCCTCCACATACCGACGAAAACATCAAGGTCGCTGTATACACATACGAACAATGTTCAGTACTCGTACTGAAGAGATAGCGGCCGAGTGATATTCACTGGCACGAGCATTAGGGCTGTCTTTCTTTCAAGCATAATAACTCGTTCGTTTGCTGCTGTAATACTCTGCACTTACGCCCACACCTTTAATCCACCATGCCTGTCGCACTCCAAGTCGCAAACACACCCACCAAGGTCCCGACCATCGGCGACAATGGATATCAAGGATTTTACCTCCGCAAAGAGATCCTTCCCAAGGGCTGGAAGTGGTCACGACATCATCGAAGACTTGGCCAAGATGGACTGGTAACTCAGATAATCCGAGTTCCTCTCATGCAATCAGCTGACAAGTGCTCAGGTGTAATGGCTCGGTTGGTCCCGCACTAAACTCACATCTCGGTATCGTTCAGTGGTTCATCGCCGCCCAACAGCTCCCATCACTCAAAGCCATCGTACCCCGGGAAGCATGTGGAGATCTATACAGAGAACAAGTCGTCCGTGGCGGTGCTTGGGATAATAATCTCTTCGAATTCATCATCGAGCACGGCATTCGTGGCAAGAGAGGTGTCGAGGACTTCAAAGAGATGTAACGTCGCTCTAACACTATGAACCCATACTAGGAAGACAAACGCGCAGAGATCGAGAAGAACAAGATCCCGACCTATGTCGTTGCTTCCTACTCGAGCTTTGTACACACGATGGGCTCTATCCGTGGCTACATGCAAGTCGAACCAAGAACAAGTGGCTTCGAAGGGATCCCTACCAAGAATGGTTTGACCTATGGTCTGTCAGAGAGTCGATCGATGAGCTCGCCGAATTCTTCGATCACTTCCTCAAGGGCAAGAACAGCAATTGGCAGGAAACCCCCAAGATTAGAATGGCATCTCTGCCGTTTGGTGACAAGGAAGCCGTCTATCCTATTGAGGTTCAAGACTTCCCTATCCCTAACACCGACTACAAGAAGTTGTGTCTCAGCGAGAAGAACAACCTTTTCGAATCAGCACCTGCGGAAAAGAGCGTCGTTTCGTACAACTCGGAGTCAGGAAGCAGTCCTGTCGCTCACGCAGCATTCAACCTCCGCTTCGACAAGAAGACAAGATTGATGGGCGTGCCAGAGGCAGTGTTGTACATGTCCTGCGATGATCTTGAAGATATGGTCGTTTACGTCCTGATCCGCAAACTGGACGAAAACGGCAAAGCTATGATCGCTATCAACATTCCTTGGAAAAGATGCCCGTACCCTGATACAGCATCCATCCCCGAGTCTGATTACAGCAACTTTGGTGATCTACTTCGGATCCACTGGTATGCTGCGCGCTTCTTACCGCAAGACCGACCCTGCAAGAGCGATACACCCTCAATATCCCTTGCACACCCACGACGAAGTACAAAAGATCACTCCTGGCACAGACGTGGTACCCGCTCGTTGACGAGTTCAAGGATGGAGGACCAAAGAAGCCGCAGGTGGAGAATAGGAACAAAGGCTTGCACCACGTGCATTTGGGTGGCGAGTATGCAAGTCATGTCATCTTGCCTTTTGTTTGAGAGTCTCAAGTCTTGGTCAACAACAAATCCATACTCATGACACCATGTCTCCAAGAGATGAGGAAGCCCTTCGAAAATCAGGCGCAGCGAATCAAGCCGCGTTTTGCATGGGTTTGTGCAGCGGCAATTCGGTGACTTCAACGGATGACCATCAAGCTGAAGTAGCCGATAATCTTTCTCCGTCAGTGCCTCACAACCCATGGGCTCTGCTCCTCGTTCTTGATGTGTCCGGTCCAATTCGTTGCCTGCTGTAAATGCCCATGACGAAAGGAGGAGGTGCTGCAGACCCCGCATTTCCGTCATGAAAACCATGGAGAAACTGCGAGGGGTCCCCATACGAGCTCATTTAGCCTGATCTGTTCCGATGCATGACCGATCAGCATGAGCGAATACCAAGCATAATGTGGTAGGAGGAAGCACCTTACCCAAGATGCTTGGCGATCTGCTTCCAGGTTAAATACAACGTAGGTTGCCCACAATCAATCTATCATCTGTTGCAACATTAAGATGAAGGCTGTTCCCCTGTTTGCAGCAGTCAGCTTCGCTGGTCTCAGCTGCTGTCAGCCGGCCAAGCAACAGAACTCTACCATCTACAATCCTATCCTTCCTGGGTTCCACCCTGATCCAAGTTGCGTCTTTGTTAAGGAATGGGACAACACCTTCTTCTGCGCGACTTCCACTTTCCTTGCTTTCCCCGGCATACCTGTTTATGCGAGCAAGGACCTACAGAACTTCAAGCTCATCAGCCATGCTTTCAACAGACCCGAACAACTGCCAGCTTTTGAAAACATCACTGGACAGCAAGATGGCTGGTATGCACCGACTCTTCGGTACCACAACAATCGATTCTGGATAATTGACTCGTGCGTGGGCTCTGACACAGGTTATCTCAGCACTTCAGACCCCTACAACGATACCGCATGGACGGACGTAACCCCTACTGACATCCCTGGATATGATCCCGATTTGTTCTGGGATACTGATGGCACCCTCTACTCTGCTTTTGCAAAGACAGTACTGAGCGATCCTTTCACCACTGAGATTCATCAAGTCAATATCAGCATGCCTTCTGGAAACACAACTACAGATCGCTTCTTGTGGAATGGGACCAACGTACAGCCCCCCGAGGGGCCTCACATGATGATCAAGGATGGTTATCACTACTTGTTGTTGGCTGAAGGTGGTACAGCTCAAGAGCATCAGGTGACAATCGGTAGAGGCACGTCTGCCCAAGGACCATTTGAATCAGATCCGAAGAATCCTATCCTCACAGCATACAACACCACCGAGTACTTCCAGACTGTCGGCCATGCGGATCTTTTCCAAGACGCCAATGGTCAGTGGTGGGGTGTCGCGCTTTCTACTCGTTCTGGTCCAGAGTACGAAACTTGGCCGATGGGCAGAGAGACAGTTTTGTACCCTGCAACGTGGGAAAAGGGACAGTGGCCTGTTATAGGAGGTCCAATCAGAGGCAAGATGCAAGCTCCTCTGCCTCCAGTCAACAAGAACATCCGCGGTACAGGGGCATTTGTAAGAGATCCTGATTATTACACGTTCCCTTCTGGCTCATCCATCCCATCTCACTTCTCTTACTGGCGCTTCCCTCAGACTCAGAACTATGCTGTTTCTCCTAACAGTCACCCGAACACCTTGAGATTGCTACCATCTCGTGCCAACTTGACTGGAGATGCTACCTTCGTTCCTACTGATGGCATTACATTCATTGGTCGTCGACAGACTGATACTCTTTTCACCTACAGTGTTGATGTCGACTACTCACCTTCTGAGATCGGGGAAGAATCAGGTGTCACGTTGTTCCTCACGCAAAGCTACCATGTTGATCTCGGTATCGTTCGTCTTAACAAGACTGGCAATTACCTCCGCTTCCGCGCTGAAGGGTCTAATACACCAAACGAAGTTGTAGTCCCTGTCCCTCAGGAATGGTGTGATCAAGGCATGCATTTGCAGATCCAAGCCTACAACATCACACACTTCTCCTTCTCTGCTGGGCCCAAGTATGGGCAGATCAAGCAAATTGCTACCGTTCCTGCCACAATTGTCTCCAATGGATTCACTGGTAAGAAGATCATCCTCTGCTGCCATTGTTGCTATTGCTAAAAGATTCAGGTTCTTTCGTCGGTGTGTATGCGACCAACAACGGCAATATCAAGGGCAAAACTCCTTCGCACATCAGCAATTGGACTTATCAAGGTCAGGGCCAGTACATCGGTAACGGCGAGTTCTATCCAAGCAATGGTCAGAAGTCAGGAGCGGGATTTTAGTATGATGCTTTACGCACGTTCCGTTTAGGTTATCTTAGGCATGAGCTCGTACATGGGGCTCATCGGTATTTGATATCACAATAGCCAAAATCGACTTGCGAGAGAAAGCTCATGTCATAGCCCGAGATCGACATGACCCCAGACTCGAGAATTGCATAGGCTAAATTGAGACGGCCAAATCCTCTCCAGATCTGCATCCCCACATCATCGAGAGGTCATGTCCCGCTTGCGGTATATCATCACCCCGCATTGGTTCTATATAACGGAGGGATATATCCGCAAACCTGGGCCAAGGTAATCGTCTTGTCTCATCAACATGCAACTTCTCACATTCCTCGCAGTTTTAGGACTTGCTCTTGCGGAGACTGGCCTTGACGGCTGGCTGCGATATGCTCCACTACCGTCTTCAATATCATGGCCATCAGTGCCGAAGCATATTGTCGTCCTGAATACCACCAAGACAAGTCCGGTCTATACGGCAGGACAAGAGCTGCAACGCGGTATCCAGAGCATTCTCGGCCAGGGCTGCCACTTTTCTAATGGGAACCCTGGTGAATCTATCATTGTTGGCACACTTGACGCCTACGTCGCTACTTACGGCAACCTCACCCAACCTGTGAAGCTCAAGGAAGATGGCTATTGGCTGAGCACGAAGAACAATGTCGTCCAAATCATTGGCCAGAATGAAAGAGGCGCACTCTATGGAACGTTTGAGTACCTGTCAATGCTGGCACAAGCGAACTTCTCTTCTGTCGCATATGCATCCAACCCAGACGCCCCCATTCGATGGGTCAATCAGTGGGACAACCTGGATGGTAGCATCGAGCGCGGATATGGTGGTGCTTCCATCTTCTTTGCCAACGGCACGATTGTCAACGACCTGACCCGTGTAGCTGAGTATGCGCGTCTGCTTGCTTCGGTGGGCATCAGTGCCATTGTGATCAACAACGTTAACGCCAACGCATCTATTCTCTCACCCCAAAATATTGATGGTGTCGGAAGAATTGCGGATACAATGCGTCCCTATGGTGTGCAGATTGGTCTCTCGCTATACTTTGCTTCTCCCGCGTCTGGTGTCCAAGGGCAAGCCAATCTCACTACATTTGATCCTCTCGACCCCGGCGTCATCACCTGGTGGGGGAACGTCACAGATCAGGTCTACGAGCGCATTCCAGATATGGCTGGTTACCTTGTCAAGGCCAACTCCGAAGGACAGCCAGGCCCGATCACGTACAACCGCACCCTTGCTGAAGGTGCGAATTTGTTTGCAAAGGCTCTTCAGCCTCATGGTGGCAAGGTCTTATTCAGGGCATTTGTGTACAATCAATTGAACGAGAGTGATTGGAAAGCCGATCGGGCAAATGCCGCGGTCGATTTCTTCAAGCCGCTGGATGGCAAGTTCGACGACAACGTTGTTGTGCAGATCAAGTACGGACCTATCGATTTCCAAGTCAGGGAGCCTGCATCACCGCTGTTCGCGAACTTGTATCATACTAACACAGCGATTGAGCTCGAAGTGACTCAGGAGTATCTCGGTCAGCAGACTCATCTGGTCTACCTTCCTCCACTATGGGATACGGTCCTTGGCTTCGATATGCGCATTGACAATGAGACATCGCTGGTCCAAGACATCATAGCTGGTAGAACATTCAATCGATCGCTAGGTGGGTATGCTGCGGTGGTCAATGTGGGAACAAACCAGACTTGGCTAGGAAGTCACCTTTCCATGTCAAACTTCTACGCTTACGGTCGACTTGCTTGGAACCCTGCCGAAGACACCACGAAGATCCATGAGGACTGGACGCGCTTGACATTTGGCCTTGATCAAAATGTTGTTGACACCATTACTCATATGGCTCTCGAATCGTGGCCAGCGTATGAGAATTATAGTGGTAATCTCGGCATTCAGACTCTGACTGACATCCTGTACACCCACTTTGGACCTAACCCTCAGTCGCAAGATAACAATGGTTGGGGTCAGTGGACACGAGCAGATCACACCACAATCGGCATGGACAGGACTGTCTCCAATGGCACAGGATATAGTGGGACTTACCCACCCGAAGTCGCAGCCATGTTCGAGAACATCGAAACTACGCCAGACAATCTCCTCTTATGGTTCCACCACGTCAACTATACCCAAAAGCTCAAGTCAGGGAAGACGGTCATCCAACACTTTTACGATGCCCACTATGCAGGCGCAAACACAGCGCAGACATTTGCTCAGCAATGGGAGTCGCTGGCAGGCAAGATTGACAGTCAACGTTTTGATGAACAGCTGTATCGACTCAAGTACCAAGCTGGCCATTCACTTGTCTGGAGAGATGCCATTGTCAACTTCTACCACAACATCTCTGGCATCGCAGATGAGAAAGCAAGAGTTGGCAACCACCCGTATCGCATCGAAGCCGAGAGCATGATCTTGAATGGCTACGAACCATATGCTGTGAGTCCATTTGAGACTGCATCAAACTATCATGCAGTCGTCACAAGTGATAACAGTACCACTGGCTCTGTATCAACTACACTGCATCTTATCTCTGGCACGTACGATGTCGGTGTTAATTTCTATGACATGTATGGAGGAGTCTCGAAGTACGAGATGCTGATCAACAACAAACCCGTGGCAAGCTGGGCTGGAGATAGTGAAGACTATCTCGGTCACACGCCTTCGATATACTTGGATGGACATTCGGCTAGGAGAATTACTTTCAGGGAAATCGTGGTAAAGGAGGGTGATATGCTGGAGATTGTGGGTACGCCCAATGGGATCGAGCCAGCTCCGCTTGACTATGTGGTCTTCTTGCCGAAGGGAGTCATTGATTAACAAGTTTGGTTTGAGCAATCATGCCTGCTCGGAATTATGTATGGTATCTATATCAATCCATCAAACTCCCAACGTAATTAAAATGGTATTCTTCTTGAACAACAAAGATTGGTGCAAATACCCCCTTGATCCCTACCGAAGACTCCTTGGAACACTCTACCGATCATTGCGATGCGCCACGGGAACCGCCATCTAGTCTCAATGCTGTGCATCAAGATCGACTGTCGATCATAAGTGCTTTCCTTCTCGGACTCAAGTCGCAACCTATTGCGATCCGTAGCTGTGCAACTTCATTCTCAAGCTGGCTGATGTAGTCGCAAGCGGCAAGCAGAACCTCTGCCTTGCTAGGCTTCGGAGTTTGACCAGCTTTCGCTGGCTGCTGAGTAGGGATGCTCGGTACCGTGCTAGCAAGCTTTCGAAAGTGGGCCATGAGGTTGTGGCGGTACCGCCGCTCTATGTCTGTATGAGTTGAGCGACCACGGCGACGACCTCTGCTGGTCTTGGTAGGCGACTCAAATGGCTCACCAGACGAGACAGGAGATTTTTCGAGCTCAGGAAAAGCAGGTTCCCGTATCAGTGGAGGAGGTGTCAAAGGGCCAAAAATCGTAGGCCGTGAATCACAAGTCAGAGATGTGTGTAGGGATGCAAATGATTGGAAACGCTCGGGTTGCGTGGTGCAGGTGTTATCATGTGCAGCGGCGAGCATGGAGTCGATATCGCAGTAGCCAGTCAATGTGTTGATGCCGGTATCCACAGACAACTTGCTTAGGCGTGCATCGAGGCTGTCGTACGAATCAAAGTGCTGGTATGTGTAAGGCAAAGGCATCGACTGTTGGTGACGTAGTTGAGGTCTTGTAAGCCTTGTTCGCGATTTTACGTGCGTGTACGAAGGTGCATGTCTTTGCTCTGGTCCGAGGTACTGGCTTTGTGCGTATGATTGTGTAGCAACAGGAAAGTGGGACTGGAAAGCGGTTTCGAAAGGATTGTTTGGCCCACTAGCATAACCTGAATCTTGTGGCCGGCACCATGATTGTGAGTCGAATTCGCATGATCGTGGAGAATATGGATCCGTCTGGTTGAAGTTCATGCTGAAAGGTATGATGAATGATACGGCTGTAGTATAGCAGGGTAGGATGATGAGTATTTTTCACTGGTCTGGGCTGCTGTATTTATGTTCAAGTGCGAGATATTGGCATCAGCTGTAGTACTCAAATTTGTCCATCTTGTCATGGACTTGGAAAACTGCCATGGTTGAAACCGTTCTATTGTTTCTCACAAGACAGCAAGGACCGTTGCCTATCTGACTTCTACAGTAAGCTTCGGATCTCGGATCGCTGTATAGCTCTTGGAACAGATCTGCCCTGACTGCGAATATGTGCTCAAAATCCTGTCAGGTGCTTTGGTCTGAAGCTCGATGATATGGCTTCACGCAATCATGGATCTTGTAGAGACCTAATCATCATAACTCAGGGGCGTCGCACCACAGGCGTATGGGAATCCTACACAGGGCTTGACTCGTCTTTGAAGGATTGCGATCATTTCCACAACACCAATGGCATGGGCCCTAATGAACAGGCGTTCACACTCGGAGAGTTTTCTCGGAGTCGCCGGGATTCAAGAGTTTTGACAACGGTCGGCTTTCGCAACGTAGAGCCGATGTAGCTGAAAGTTTAGCCACAATCGCTTAGACTTGCCATGAACCTGATCCTTCGCTCATTCAGCACATTACTCAACTGTAGCTATGCAACGGATTTGCGGATGTCGAATTTTTCACCTGACTCGAAGCTGTGATGATGTCTTGCCGACTGGTGCAAGAAGTGAGTTTGCAAGCATATATCGCGCTGTTCATTAAATCAAGTCTCGAGAGTCTTCTAGACGACACCACATGGCGCCACATGGCTGAGCAAGTCCTGGTCGGATCTCGTATCAGGCCGTCGAACCACGCACGCCGCATTGCCCACTGCAAATTGCTAGTCATGCAAAAGCATACCTTTTTCCGATTAGGTTCATCTTGCAGGAAAACTAGGATAGTACGATGCCTGCGTAGGATGCAGGAGCGCCAGTCTGTCGGATCCACCGAGATTTTTCCAACAAAGCAGACCAGTCATTTCGATTAATTCAGCTCTCCACGAGTCAAGCCGCTTCTTGGTTGCGCAGCAGTCTATTGTTCCAAGATCGCTTGATCGCCGATGTCTTATTGGTTTTTTCTCAATGGGAACAGTAGAGCTGCAGGACTGAGTCAAGCCAAAAGCCACAGTTCCCTACAAGTCTGTGATCATTTTGTTATTTACAGTGTATATCTGTAGTCGGGGTAACATTGCCATCGATCTGCCAGTGCAGTCACCCGCGCTCCCACGGCTGAGCCTTCTATTATTTCATCGTCAATGATAGCTTGTTCAAGCTTCTTGTTTCTCCATCCAAGATAGAGCCGGAGTGCAGTGGCAAGTGCGATGCAAGCTGCTGAGAATGCTACATTGACGACATTGGCCTGCCAGTACCTTGGTCCTTGAGACGATGGATAGATATAGGAGGCGTATATAGATGCCAAATTCGAACCAGCATTGACGATGGCATATGCGACTGCACGTTTGGAGGAAGGACGGGGCAAAGTCGGAGACACCCAAGACAAGATATACCAGAAGCCACCGTAGACAGACATCATCATGAAAATTGCTGTGTATCGTGCCGCCACATTGAGGGTGACTGCAGAGATGATGAATCCTATGCTGCAGAAGACCTGGGGCCAGATGACGTGAAGCCATCGCTCCCGGGTTTTGTCGGAGTGCCACGAATTTGTGATACCAAGGATCGCGGCAAAGACATATGGCGAAGCTGATAGCAACAAAGTTTGAGTTTTGTTGTATCCAAGTGTCTTGACGATAGTCGGGAAGAAATTGGTAAACGCCGCCGCGGTGTTCAAGCTCAATTGCATAAACCACAGGATGTAGAGTGACGGATCGGTCAATGCCAATTCCAAGCCTTCGCGAGAGCCTGATTTGTGAACGTCTTGTTCGTTTGCATCCTCGGCAATTCGCAGTATTGCAAGGTGTTTCTCTTGCTCCGTCAGCCTGTACGTTGTTTAGCTAGCGCCTCCAATACCGCCTGCAAGCTTCTTACCACTTTGTGGTATCAGGATAGTTGGGCAGTATGAAGGCTGCTGCGACAGCGATTGGAATCGTGGCAGTCCCTTCGATGATGAGTAGCAGAGATTAGTGTTCAATGGTACCTCCATCCATGCATGAAGGTGAACTCATAGAGCCACCGCCAGGCAGCTAGGCCTGCTTTACCATCCATGCCACCCATGATGGCACTGCCCAAGAGCCCTCCGAAGGCGCCTGCCATCTGGCCAGCTGCGTAAAGGATGAATATGCGTTTCGCCAGCTCTTTCTTGGTGTACCACGATGAGAACAAAAAGAGCGATCCGGCTGATTTATAGTCAGAAGTAAAAACGTATGGCAGACAAGAACATACTCACGAAACAAAGGTGCTTCGACAAAACCTAAGCAAAAACGTAGGCAAATCATTCCCTGATAGTTCTGGACCGCTCCGGAGCAAGCGCTGACCACACTCCAACAGCACATGATCGCGGGCAAAAAAACAGATGGCTTGACTTTAAGCCAGTGCGGGAGCTGGATATGACTAGGCGGATGTTGACGTTCTGGCAGAGCATGGCATATTGTATTGCAACGGTGCACAAGCATCCTCGGAAGCAGTCGCTGATATGGCAATCTTCCATATTTTATCAGTCTTTCGCAACCTTACATGGTCTCACTTGGCCGCTCGTTCGAGTGACCCTGAACAATGTTTGGATGCACATGCAAACGCTACCACGACTGCTCATAATCCTCGCGGCCACATTCTTGGTATAATTGGACTTGGAAACATCGGTTACACAATCGCTCAAAAAGCATTTGCTGGCTTTGGGATGAAGATACACTACTACGATGTCGCTCGCAAGTCTCGTCAGCAAGAAGAGGCCGTCAACGCAACTTACGTAGACAGTCTTGAGTCTTTATCAGGAACCTCAGACTGTGTTCTTCTTGCCACTCCCTTTGGCGGAAGGAAGATCATCGACGCCGAACGCTTGGCCATGTTCAAGCAAGGATCTCGATTTGTCAATATCGCGCGCGGAAGTTTGGTCGATGAAGATGCCCTCGTGCAGGCTCTCAAGACTGGCAGAATTTTCGCTACTGGACTCGATGTCTTTGAGAAAGAGCCGGCGATACATGCCGAGCTTCGTGCGATGCGCAATGTGACTCTTACATGTCACAACGCTGGAGGAGCCATCGAGACAAATCACGGGTTTGAGAGGTTGGCGATGGAGAATGTTGAAGCGTTGTTACTGACTGGCAAAGCACTGACGCCTGTCAATGCGCATCTGATGAAAAATTGAGCTTGTACGTGTTGGTGTAGCAGCGAGACTTCTCTGTATGCAGTCAGCCAAGAAGAAAGACTCGAATGCTACAATAGTACTATCACAGTTGTGATAGTCGACAAACATGGCCCGTGACTTCTGATAATTGGGCTCAGTATACAAGCACGCGTCTTGCTTCTGCACACGGTCGTAGATGATCGATTGTGCTTCACTCCAGCTGGGCGACTCGTCCCTTGCGTGGAAGGGGCAGAATTGTAATACCAGTCAGTAGCTCGACTTCCTAACACCGTCGTGTAACTTGTACGAAGCACGCCTCACGAGTGCGGCTTCCAGGGGCTCATCAGTGAACTCCATGGTATGTTCCAACCTGCCGGTACCTTTGTCGTAGCACGCGGCGAACTGGAAGTGAGACAATTCTCTGGTGTCATTGAACCAGAAGAGAGGGCTCCGTTGCCAACCTCCTGTCGTCTCTCTCTCTCTATCCGCCCAATCTGAAGAGTTCAGGGTATCGTAGAATCCATCGAGGTGGTTCTCGGTGTGGGCCTCGATAGTGGCTCGGCGTTTCACAATATCACCGTTACCAAAAAAAAAGTGAGTTACGACATATGTCAGCCTCGCTGCAAGTCAAGGGCATGGAATCGGGTCTTTTACGGGCACACAACTGCCATGGCTCTTCTTGTGGTGTTTGCGAGTTTTATCAGTAATAAACTAACTGAGGATATCAAGCAGACTGCGCTGTACTTGTGAGCAAGGGATTTTCCAGCGTATGTGAGCAACGAGCCTACAGCGGTCATCATGCAGAGGGAAATAGACAATGGAGTGCCACCGCCTAGAGTGACCCAGGGAACAACAGTGGCACCGATTGTGAGGGTTTTACCTGTGAAAATCAGTGCGGTTGAGATGTGTTCGATGTTAAATGCTCCACGCAGACTGTTAGTAAGCATTGTGTTTGTAGGGAGAGCAGTCAATGGAAAGTGACATCCTCACAGATAAATGTCATAGGGAAATGTCTGTGCCAGGCCTTTGTAATCGGAGAGCTTATCTCCATACGGTAAAATGTCGGTCGAGTAGCTCGCATTGCTCTAAAATTCTTGCGAAAGAGGTTCCATTGTTCTTACAACCTGAAACTATCCACCGACGCGCTTGCGAAGGTCACACAAGAGTCGTCCGATGCGTGAGCGATCGGCGTATTGCGAGCGACGTCCGAGAAGAACGTGATCGTCTGGTCCACCATGTCTTCTAGCATGGTGGACATGGTTGAATGGTAAGTTGACTTGTCTTAGCAAGGATCCTCGTCGACCTTCCTGGCCCTGTACAGACCGATTGTCCAATATTGTCCGACTGATGTGAACGTTATGTTGACAGCGGAAACGGTTCCCGCAATGAGCACAAGGACAGAGAGTGATCAAATCATTTTTTCGTATTGATGTGCAAGATGGATCAATCGAAATGAGCAAGGTTTGTAAATGGTACATTCACCTTTAGGTATCAGCAAAGGAAGGTGTCGACCCCACTGTCAGTCAGTCGCCCTCCCCATAGCCGCGCTCCACGGGGCTCTTCATTGAGTTTGATGGTCGAAGCTTTAATACCAAGCTTTCGTAAGCCTTGACGCAGTACTTGGATTACGCCTCTGCACGGAGCTATAAAGGCACTTAATCCCCTCTGTCGCTCTTTCTGCCTTCGACAGATTCATGACAACATAAGTCGTTCCTCAAACCAAACCCTACGGAAGAAGCACGGATATAACAGCAAGACATAACGATGATCGGCAAAACACTAGCCACAGCTGCAGAGTTCTTGTTTTTCAATCAATGGATCCTTCTGGAACGGAAGACCGGCTCGCCTGGCAATACTGTCTTGCCCTTAGTGCTATGGTACACAGTATGCGAAGCGCTGAGTGCTCTCATCCTCCGAGCGCTGCCCGCGAACTTTCACGCCGTACAGTATGCCGTTCTGTTCTTGTTGCACCTACCGGCTACGCATATTCCTACCCTCGTGTTCGCCACATGGGAAGAGCAGGAGCACGCCGCCCGCCTGCCAAAGGATGACGCTGAGATTGAAGGTAGTCTACGAGGCTCACCAGGATTGTCACCGCTTTACATATGGGAGACATCAGCATTGCTGGCGCCGACGGCAACTGCGGCATTCTCGAACACGGTCTTGCGCAACCTGGTTACGCGAGCGGTAAACCTCGACGCATCCTTCGCGTACGCCATCTACCTGGTCACCCGCTTACTGGGTGACTGCATTGTGTGTCAGCGCATGAACCGATCGATGTTCCTCGGACAAGATGGCGTACCACGACTGCGATCATCGGTGTGCTATCTATGCCTTTCGCTGGTATCCCGCTTGATTGTCAGTCGGATGTTGGGGCTTGGGTTGCACCAGTCTCTTGAGCAGCACGTGGCTAGCTTCTTCGGTTAGCTGGCGATTCGGACGGCACATGAAGCATGGTGAAGGTGCACGAAGCATGTAAGTGGCGCATCTTCAAGGTTTAGCTGCGTATCTCGACAGAGTGTAATAGCAGTATCCATGGCTGTTTTGCATCATGAAAACTGAAAGAAAGGCTCTCCTCATGGCTGTTGACGTTTGGTCATGTAGAATTATACCTGCAAACACATTCTTCTTGCTAATGTAGCAAGACGACGATGGCAAGCTGTGACAATCTCGTGCTGGTCAAGGTGCTCCTGTACAAAGCTTGTGGCTAAACGATCGTCCTACGGGTCAGAGTATCCCGACTCCAACATTGGCTGCTGAATAGCCAAGTCGGTACCAAATGCTGAACAGCGTAGCAGAATTGATTTGAATTGCATCTCGAAACTTCTGTATAACATACACCTCTGTCGGTGCTCGGGGTTACTGCCTAAATTCCGCCGATGATCTATCTCCGTAACTCTGTCCAGCAATGGAGATGTGTGATTGGCAGACTAAACTTACTATACAGACAAGAGACGGCGAAGGATTCCTGTTGGGATTGGCTTGAGAAATCAGGCACCCTTCAAGGACTCTTTGTGCCTTATATCAATAGGTCTGCGCTTCCCAGTTTCACCGAGTTTTGCTCACAGACCTTCTTCATCAACCACAGCAAGAACCCCCAAGCATGATTCCACATGTCGTCCTGATTACTGGTGCCAACCGGGGGATCGGATTGTGCATAGCCCAAGCACTCATGCAAAAGAATGCTAAAGATACTATCATCGTCACAGCTCGTACACAAGCTTCAGCATCAGAGGCCGCTCAGAAGCTGAAGGGAATGGGAGCTCAAAGTGCCTTGGACTCGATGGCGCTTGATGTCACAAGCGACGAAAGCATACATGCGCTGGTTTCAGTGATACAAGAAAGATATGGAAGACTTGATGGTATAACACTATACCTAGATCGAATGTCGTGGGGCCAGGCTGACTGGGGACCCAGTTCTTATCACAATGTAGGCATCGCCGCGATCCCATCATCTGATTCCTCAGATTACCGTCAGGTATATAATGCGATCTTGGACACCAATGTTACTTCGGTCGGGCTCATGACCACGCTTCTTCTGCCTCTTCTGCTCAAGTCTCCGAATCCGAAGGTCGTCGACATCTCTTCGGGTCGCGCATCCATCGCAAAGCTCACCTCAGGCGAGCTCCCTGCGACAGTCAGTGTACCTTACAGTATTTCAAAGGTCGCTCTCAACGTCATGACTCTCGAGATGGCCAAAGCTGAACCCAGAGTAACCTTTTACCTGGCTAATCCTGGCCATTGTAAGACTGCGTTCAACGGATACAAAGGCAAGAAGGATCCAATTCTCGGTGCCGAGGTGGCTGCAAATCTTGTTCATGGTGACTACAAGAGTGGCTTCTGGCATAATGATGGCGGAGAAATGGAGATGATGCCTTGGTAGATTTGCATACCGGCATAAGTGGAAGCTGCCATTTGTAGTATGCCAATCGGCCACGAACTAGATTCGCAGAACCATCTCAAAGGCTGGAGTTGCTTCACTACCAATTCCAGATATGTGTTGTCCAAAAGATTGTCCAGTGCTCGTCAAGCACCAGTGCGCCGAAGTGTTCTTGAGATATGTTCTGCAGCTGCCACAGCGCCAGAGTGTTATTCCAAAAAGGACACCACTGCTCTGCAGATGTGTCATCTTTGTGCTAGGTAATTGTGACCTTGACGAACGGCTTGCATAGCTGCATGAGCTCGAGTTCAGGGATCAGAACGATAGATTTCAAGTCTCGACTCACGCAAGGCATGCGACAAGGAGTCAGTGTTTGCTGATCATGACACAAGACATTCCTGAAACTTGTTCACAACAGTCATCATGGTCGTTGTCATGCCCGACAAGGTTAAACGTGTTATGCCGAAAACTGCCAATAGGTACAGGCCTACATCAGACAGTTTCGGCGATAGGCTCGCAGAGTATGCCAAGACGGGTCGGATCGAGACGGAGCTGACAATAGCGTAGCCGACCGCGATGTGACCAAACCTTCCTGCGACTCCCTTTGTGAACTCAGACAGACGACCGTCGTCACCTGCCACGACTCTACAAGCCATGACTCGGAAGTACCCCATGGGGTATCCCCATCGCCGCGGAGGCAAGCGCCTCTTTCTGGAGTCATATATGATCGACCAACCCTTCCCCCATAGATCTCTGCCTTCGTCCAAACCAATCGTTAGTCTCATCCTCCAACCTACACACCTACAGACATGGGTGGCTTGCATGCTGTCGAAGATCGGCCTACGCCGAAGGAGGTGTATAATTGGCGTCTGTACACCGAGGCATTGATCATCGCAACCGGATCTCTACTGTGAGTCCCACGCGTACTCGCTCTTGCAAAAACAGAATCGCTAACATTATAGCAGTTTTGGATATGACTCAGCATTCGTTGGCACAACCATCGCTCGTGCTAGTTTCAAAGAGGACTTTGGCATCACCAAGGCTACAGCTGCTGGTTTATCCAGTAACATCACCTCTGCCTTCCAAGCAGGAGCTTTCTTCGGCGCTCTGTTCTGCTACTTCCGTGAGTGTCTTGCCTTGCTTGACTTCCTACTTGATCATTGACGATTCGGGCAGTTACTGAGCGTGTGGGGCGCAAATGGGCTCTGCAAGCGAATGTCGTAGTCTTTCTTGTGGGTGCCGTTCTGATGACAGTGGCGACTCATCAGCTTTCATTCATCTGTAAGGCATCCATAATCGTCGGCTAGACTAGGCTAATTTACGAAACCAGACGCTGGACGTGTACTCACTGGCCTTGGATGTGGTGCCATCACTGCTACAGTGCCGAGCTATATCGCCGAGCTATCAGTCCCTTCCATTCGTGGTATTCTGACGGGGTTTTTTGAGATTGCGTATCAAGTTGGCTCCCTCATCGGCTTTTGGGTCAACTATGGTATCAACAAGAACATGAATGTCAAGTCTTCGCTGAGTTGGAGGATCCCTATGGCCATACAACTCATACCGGCTGCAATCTTGTTAGCTGGTGGTTTCTTCTTGCACGAAAGTCCTTTGTGGCTCATGCGCAAAGGCCGCGAGGCAGAGGCCAAGGCAGCGCTCGTTCAACTTCGCCATCTACCCGTTGAGCACGAGTGTAAGTATATGCGACGTCATTCCTTCAGGCTTTTGTGCTGATTGGGTCCAGATCTTCAAGAAGATGTTCAAGACATGCAGAGCAGACTCGACGAGGAGTCAGCGATCGCAGCACGCTATGGTAGAGGCTCATTGGCTTTTATACGTGGTTGTCTCAACGAGCTTTCTCGTCCAGGCATGCGAAACCGAGTTCTCCTTGTCTTCTGCGCCTTCGCCTTGCAGAATCTCTCTGGTGCCTCTGCCATCAACTACTACTCGCCCACCTTGTTCGGTTCCCTTGGTGTCACAGACATTCCGTTGTACACGGGTATCTACGGACTCGTCAAGGCTGTTGCCTCAATCATCTACTACATCTTCTTTGTCGATATGCTTGGTCGTCGCAACCCGGTCCTTGTGTCTTCAATCGCTTGCTCACTCTGCTTGTGGTTTGTAGGAGCATACGTCAAGGTTGGGCACCCAGCGAGTGCCATTGCTGCTGGTGAACCATTATCAGCGTCCACAGCAGCTGGTGGGCGTGCCGCGATCGGCATGATAATGATTTATTCCATCTTCTGGTCCTTCGGTCTGAATGGTATTCCTTGGATCGTGTCGGCCGAGATCTTCCCTGGCTCTTTGAGAGTTCTTACAGGAACCTATGCTGCACTTTGTCAACGGCTAGTACAATTTGTCATGACAAAGGCCTTGCCATACATTTTCAGCTCCTTTGGCTACGGTACATGGTTCTTTTTTGCAGCTTGGATGCTGATTGCAACACTTTGGACATTCTTCTTCATGCCCGAGACCAAGGGCCTGACGATCGATCAAATGGATGCATTATTCGGATATCAAGGGCGCGGCAGAGCAGACGACATGGAAATCGGGGTAAGTAACAAGCAGGAAATAGACTTGGCAGATAAAGCTGGTGCAACTACGATTGAGTACGCGGAGAGGAGTTAGGAGGCAGGTTTGAACTGTATTGGATCAACGTTAAGCAGAGCGTTGTGCGCCCCGATCTTCCACTCTCGCCGGCAATTGCGTCAGTGACATGCAACTCCAGCTGTTCCCAAGTCATGTCCAGTACTTGACAACAAGTGCAACAGGCTCAACAGACTTGCTACAATAATATCTTTCCATGCGACAAGCTGCGCGCGCACAACGCAAGTCAAAAAAGGATCAGAAGGTTAAGTCAGGGTCATAGTGATGGCGAAGCTCGGCCGAAACCGGAGATGTGGCTCCATCTCCGCAAGCCCACAGGCTTCCCAAGGTCATTCTTCCGGCATGAACGACCAAAATGCACAGAACAGGAGCAGCAATTCGTCACGATCGGGCAGGTCGCGGCATGGATGTCTGACGTGCAAGCGGAGGAAGGTGCGGTGTAACGAGCAACGGCCGAGGTGCTCACACTGCGAGCGACTCAATCTCCAATGCGCGTGGAAGACAAACACGACCATCGCTCTTGCTGCCGCGCAAAGGCGCCAGACGAACTCGTCAGAGACTTCGGCTTCGAGGGCGCAAGATGGCAGTAACAATACACATGCGATGATTGATGCTGGCGCTGCGACTTCACAAGCTGCTCTCAACGATTCGGCGTCGTCCATGCCGGACGTGCAAGGATCCGTCGCGACTTCAACATCGCCGGCCACTACACAACGTCCCCCTGCTGTTGACAATTTCTTCGACTATGCAGGTTTCATGTTCGACAATCCCGAGTGGTGGCAGCAGTTTCAGCCATCCGATGCGCTTCTACAAAACACCCAGATCGATCAAACCCTCTCAGAGTTGTTCAGCTCGCCAGGTACGAACTCGCCATCTTTCATGGTAACCAACAACGTAGCCCAGACCGCAAACATCGCGACCAGTCATATCGGAGATGGACATGTGCAAGTGGCAAGAGCACAGGACAATATACAAACCATACAGAATGAAGATCAGTTCCTGCTCGATTACTTTGTGCATAGTACTGTACCTCCAATATTGGCACCCGTCGAGACGCAACAACAATGGTCATCTATGCGACGCCATCTCCTTGTCATGGCTAGAGAGTCGTCAATGGTACACTCTGCACTCTTGAGCTTCTCCGATCTGCTATTACGTCGTCGCCGTCAACACATCCACACCACCAATGGAGGACAGAGGCACCATCAAGACTCGACGCGCGAGTTGTCTACATACACTGCAGGCACCGGGACGAGCCAGCCAAGGCGTGAGCACCTTCTAGCGACCTGTTTCTTTCTGAGCTATGTCGACATCCTCGAGGGCCGGACGGAAGCAGCGCATGGAAGCTTGAAAATCGCATACCAAATCTTCGACAAAGGTGAGAAGACAAGCTTCGGTCCTTTGGAGATACGCATTCTTTCCTGGATCAGGTTGCTGGATGGCAGGGCTGTTTCCGCAGGTGGCGAAGGCTTGTTCTTGTCTGATGATGAGGCGTCAGAGATGCTTGTACAGCCTTCGCCCGCCGGCTTGGACAGTCTGCCGGGTGATCTGGGCCCATCAACTGATGCTGACCACAGCGCTGAGATTGAGGATGCTCTCTTCCAAGCACTTTATCAACCAGGTGCTGTCTTCTTTCAGAAGGTTCAATCATTCATGGGTCGCATTTCGAAGATTGATCCATGGCACAGAAGCAGGGGTACAGTGGCAGATGAGACGGAAGTTATGATCATCGCTGCCGAAATCACCCGGGATCTCGACAGACTGTTTGGCAGCCGACCTCGACTGATGGACTATGCGGCCAAAGGTCAACTGACACCTCAACATCTTAGTCCCCATCTCTCCCATACCATCACTAGAGTGTTTCGAACCTATGCAAGTAACTTTTATGCAAGCAAAGTGCATCTCCATCGAGTTGCATACAAATCGCTGCCTTTGGCTATGGAGACTGTACTTGCGCTTGTCAAAATCAAAGAGCTTGCTAAGATGATGGTCGATACACCTTCAGAATCTGGAACTGAAGGTGGTGAGCCTTTGCCCGTCAACATGCTTTGGCCGCTTCTCATGCTTGGATCAGAAGAGGAGGATCCTCATGAACGAATCTGGATCAGGAATCAGATATGCAGGATGCAAGAAGTGGCTACGAACGCAGAGATGACAGCACAAGTTTTGGATGAGGTCCAGAAGATGCAGGATTCGACAAGGACAAGAGTGGATATTCGCAGCATCATGCACAAGATCTTTGATGCGTGCTTTGCTATTGTGTGAGCAAACCTTCACTTCCAATTGAGACACCGTTCGCAACTGCCCGTGATGGTTCCGTCTATCCTCGCGAGACCCCAGCCCTTGCATATCCGATGTGCTCTGGCTTCGAAACACGATCGCTTTGTCGCTGTTGGCCAATTCCTCGGGTCGCGACTCGAAGCCGATCGGATATTGTCTGGGTGCAGCTGCGGGGCCCCATCGCAAGCCACATCCACACTCCACAATTCGCGAGTAACAACAACTTGGGCATGTGTCGCTGCCGAAAAAGTGGTCATCGACCCCGAGAATTGTTCCGAGGCGACAACCGATCGCGGCAGTGCCGACAGCTTCAAACACCGAGGCGTTTTGCAACAAGTATCTCTGCCAGTCCACAAGTTGTTGCTCGCTATTGATTTCTTTGCTTTCAGCAATTTAGCTTTCCACATCAGATCGCCATCATGGTACACAGCACTACACCGAAGTCGTTCCCTCCTGGTATTCACGTACCCAGTCTAACATGGTTCGCCAATGATGCCACTCAAGAGATCGACTGGCCGACGCAGACTGAGCACATCACATTCTTGATCTCTTCTGGGCTCCATGGCAGTATGTGTCAAGTACATCGGACCTTGCCATCCCATACTGATTGAAGTCCTGCCTAGTCGTACTTGCCGGCACCAACGGTGAGGCTGTGACCCTATCACCCAAAGAGAAGTCGGACCTAGTCAGCACAACACGAAAGCTTGCAAATGAACTTGGCCGTCCAGAAGTCACAATCACACTTGGATGTGGAGGGCAAAGCACCCGCGATGTTATTGCAGAGACCAGACTTGCCAAAGAAGCTGGAGCTGACTTTGCGCTGGTCCTTGTGCCGAGCTACTTTCACTTCGCCATGCACGAGGACGCGGTCGTTGAGTTTTTCAAGGAGGTTAGCATTGTCAGCCTGTTGTGCCATCTTCCTCTCTGACTTCAATTTCAGGTTGCCGATGCGTCTCCCGTTCCCATTCTGATCTACAATTTCCCTGGAGTCGTTGCCGGACTCGATGTCAACTCTGACATGCTCTCGAAGCTCGGCAGCCATCCCAATATCGTTGGTGTCAAGCTGACATGCGGCGGCATCGCCAAGGTTGCCCGAATCTGCGCCCAGTTCTCGCCCGACGAGTTTTGCGCTCTTGCAGGACAAAGTGACTGGCTTGTTCCAGCTCTCGCTGTCGGCGCTACTGGTACCATCACTGGTGTCGCAAACTTGTACCCAAAGTTCTGCATAGAGATCTACAACCTGTGGACGCAAGGCAAAACCAACGAGGCCGAGAAAGCACAACTGGAGCTTGCAAAGATGGAGTGGGGATTTGCAAAAGGCGGAATCAATGGCACCAAATGGGTCGTTGCCAAACTCAGAGGATACTCGCTGGACAGCTGTCACTGCAGACGTCCTTATCCGAGATTTGTTGATGCAAAGAAACAGGCATGGGTTCTGGATACTGTAATGCCGCTCCGAGAACATGAGCAAAACCTGGTTTGATCATATCATGACAATATAATCACAGCAATAACAAGATCGCGCCATACTGCAACCCTGAGTTCATCCCAATGAAGAAGCTGCAACGTTGTTAGTCAGCCAGAAGTGCAGTACATGTGCAAATGACAGCGAAGCTTTTTCACTGGTTGACCATCTTGGCCGTGCGGCTTATTTGGTCCTCCAGGCTGACTGCATGATCGAACGTCTGTCAGCATCTTATGCCTTCCAGATTCGTACCAGCCTTGACAACATTTCTCCTTGACTATCGGCGGAGGAATTTGTGTGCGATGAACACAGCATCCACTACCTCTGTGATCTCAGCATGGTCGCAATAAGTCTTGCGACACTGGAGCATAGCTATCCATTAGATTACGAGCCGCTGGGTTCAAAATCGCGACTTGTAAGCCAGGCCTGGAAGTTGTCTACTTCAACTTTTGCAAGGATGTACCCTGCCCTCAGCTGCCCATACTGACGCCTCAGCTTAGTGCGGAGAAGCTGATGTTCTGAAGATTTGACCTTCGCAATCTCACTGCTCGCAGGTGCTTGGAATACATAAAAATCCTCTTGCGCTACTTCTCAAACAGCTCAGTCTCCTTCTTCTGCTTCTTCCAGCAACAAAGCCGTAGTACAACATGAGATTCTTGCAACATATCCTGCGCATCACTAGCTTGATCACACCATTTGTCGCAGCAGACAGTTCAAATAACCAATCATGTCTGAATAGCGCGGAAGCTCGTCGTATCATCAACACCTGGCTGCCTCTGAATGTTCAACCACCATCAGCATGGCTCAATAATCCATACTACAATAACACCGCCATGAAGCTTCTTGCGCCCGAGTTTCAACTGTACTCAGACTCTGACAACTACGTCGGGTCGCCACCACCAGATAATCCAGTAAGGTCCAACGTGCATGCGACTCACCACACACTGATAGGGTCTCTTCAGCCTCCAGGGACAGTGACCGCTGCGTCCCGTGTCGATTGGATCGATCAACAAGTCGAGAACGAAAGCAACCCTGACATCTTCAATATAACAGTTACTGTCCTCAATCTCGTGCATGATTGCAACCAAATTGCCGCACGATGGCGATACGAAGGTTACTACGAGTGGGCTGGGCCGGAAGACGGGCTGTATGGTATCCATTTTCCTCAGATCTGGTGCCTCACTGATGTTCTTTGCCTCTAGCTCAGATGTGGCAGGCGATGTTATCGGTACAACCGGCTTTGACTACCTGATTGTGGCTGGTCCTCTATCCCAGATTGTGACAGTTTATCGAGAGTTCAACGATCTGGAGTTTTCTTACGAAATGGGACAGAAGATCTGCTTTCAAAGAAACAACCAAACTGTCAAGTCTTGAGAGTATTGGACTATCATACTATGGATAGCTTCTTAGACACATTGCACTTGTATAATGATAGGCACATTTAATCCTTCCGGCTAAGAAGTGATAGACTAACTTGGTGACGTTTTCTAATCGATTCAATGAACTAGATCAACACTTCATGCAGCTTGACTCGATACACGAGCGCTTACATCGACAAGTCCACAATATATAAATCATTGTTCACAGGTCCTCGAGATTTATTACACACCATTTCTTCCGTACAGGGCCATTATGCTACCCTTTGCCTCATCCCATACTTTCTGCCAGACTAGGAACGGTATGTCATCTGGCCCTGGTGCCTTTTTCGGACTTGATCGGAAGATCGCCGCGCGGACTTCGCTCTCTGTGATCTCTACATGTGTCCTCGTGGGTAAGGGAGCCTTTGCGCCTTCTAGGCTCTCCCCTTCGGGCTCCGGTTGTGGTGGGAAAAAGGCTTGGAGGAGTGCCGTTGCTTTTCCTTCGTCGTCGTCGACCGGCCCTTAGGTTCCTTGTAGCGTAGGAACACCCCTAGATCCTGGGTCCATGTGAGTGTACCTGTTGGCCTTCCACACGTTCTCTAGGCTGTCTACAAACTTCCTCCAGTGGGCAGCCTTCTGACTTGCTATTTGTGAGAGGTAATCTTTTCGGACTGCTTGGATCTGTTGATGTAAGTCCCTGCAGTTTAAGTCTCTCCTTCTCCGTTTTGTCTCCTGGTTCCGTAGAGATGAAAGTGTAAGCCGGAGTGCCGTAAGGGATGGTGTCCACCACCTTTTTGCGTTTCGGTGAGGTTTGGTCTATGGGATCTTGTCTGCGACTATCTGGGTAATCGCTTTAACAAACCTCTCGGCCTCGTCGTTGAGCTGCTCTTTCGTCGGAATCTGCTGAGGTCGAGGTATGATACTAACTGCCTTGCAGATGTCTCCCCAGTCTGCTTTGTCGTAATCTCTCCCCATTCTCCTCGTCGTCCTCATCTCCCAGGGCATCCGGAAGTGGGCCTCTATGACCTTGTGGTCGCCTCCGTGGTCTGTATCGGAGGTTTTGCACTGGATCATAGCCGCCTGTAGTCCTGGTGATACCAGGACTAAGTCAATAGTAGTCGGGTGTAGTCCGTTGTTGTGCGAGAAGGTGATCGTGCCTCTCGGGAGCATAGAGTCCAATTCTTCTTCGACCATGAATTGTAAAATGGGCCAGTCTTCCTTTCTTCTGTCTGGCGCTACTTCCTTCCCTCCCCACACATTACTATGACGGTTGAAGTCACCCCCTACGTATACGTGGAGGGCGCTGTCTGTTTTCTCCCGGGTTTTCTGTATAATGTCTTGGGCGCACGCTATACGCTCCTGTAGGTCGATCTCTTCCCGCGGTCTCTTGTATGATACTCCACGAGGACAAGAAAGATGAACTCTAATGTTATGAACTCTCGAACATACATTGATTTTGATATCTGACTGCATCCACTCTGTTGATAAGCATTAGGGTTTTAGGGTTTTTTAGGGTTAGGGTTTGCAACACTTCGATACAATACTATATAAGCTATATCCTGCTCCTAAACTCTAAAATCTGGGTGTAACAAAG